>JACEFO010001979.1:0-157004 GCA_015342445.1 Digitaria exilis | reverse complement strand
CGAGTTTTGTAATCTTTACCACCCTGCACAGAATCTGTTTTTGTTCTTTGGCGCTAACCGGTTCTCACCCTTGCCCCTTTTTCTTTTGGTTCAGATGGACGCCCTCGCTGACCTGGCTAGCTACCCAACGACGTGTCCTTCTCTGATTGCTTAGGATGGGAAGGCTTCCCTAGCATCTTGTGGTCGGTTTTACAGGCGCTTGACTACCCTACACCGCCACAGTATGAGAGGACTATCATCCGGGACCGCGGTGTGACTCGTTCCCGTGTGCGATTGGTGGTATATCGCCGCCCGCCGTGTCCTAGCTCCCCCACCTGGACGGTGGAAGTTCACGGACACCACATGGAGACGACGTGCGAGCTAGCTGCCTTGAATGGCATTAGCTCCTTTGTGGCTCAGAACCAGGAGTTGGTTGAGCATCAGTTACTTGGATTATTCCCACCGACTCAGCCGGATGATCCCACTGGATGAGGCGTTACCCTTAGTTCCCCTCTGAGGATGGCAGAGAACCCCGTCGCTGCAGCCGCCTTGATGATGAGGTGGATGCGGGCGTATCACCGTTTGCAGGCACTTCTTGGACGGTCACAGAGCGAGATGCTCAACATTGCTATGGACATGTCCGCTCGTGCCCGTGACATAGGGGTTGAGAGGACCTCCTTGTCCATTGAGGTGACCACTAGAGATGCCATGATTGCTGACCTGGAGAGGCAATTGAATGACCTCCACATTGCACACAACAACACTCAAAATGAGTTAGCACAAACTAGAGATGAGCTTGAGGAGGCACATGGTACCTTGGAGCATGCAAATGCTATGCTTGCCGCCCACGACGCTCAGCACCTTCTTGACCAGCAAGGAGGGGATGTGGATGGTGAAGGAGAGGCCCCAGATTCCGACATGGACACTGAGGACGACATGCCACCCTCCCAGCTCCACCTTCACCTATGGGCAGCGAGGCTACCGCTAACAACCTAGATGATTTTTAGGTGTGGTAGTGGCAAGTTTACTCCTCCGCTAGGCCTAGATTTTGGCTTCATGTTGTAATAGGCTAGATGGAGTTGAGCTCCTCCTTTTATCTTTGGTGGCAATGTAAATTAATGATGGGGATGTGTGATCAAAACTTGATGAAGTGTAATAGCTGTGTTGAAAACATTCTGCAGCTAACCTGGTTTTAATTATTGATGGGTTTTCCATTCATTTCTGGGCTGTGATGTGAACTGCAAAATTGTTTGGAATTTGTCAAACAAAATGATCACCAAATTGCAACCCCATTGGTTAAGAGAAATAAAATGGCAACCAAAACACTACAGCTCGGCCTGCTGAAAAACAGCAAATGCAGAGAGCTAAAGATTGAATTTTTCGGCTTAGTTCCAGTCCGAAGTTGATTCTGAGCCCAACATGAAAGTTGTAGAGCATAAATTTTTGAGCTACTGACCGAATGGGAGCATTTGACTTGTTTCCTGTTGGGAGATATGATTTTTCTTCCGAACTGCGTGCTGATGGGTCATTCTGCGCAGTATACTTCAATATGTTGTCACATTCTATCTTGTCATCTATTATGCAAGCTTATGAATGTGGCTAATACAAGTCCCTACTGCAGATGGCAATCACCCCGCAGCGGTCACGACGCTAGTGGCTCCAACGCTAACCAGCAGGGGCCAGAGGGGCAGCAACAGCCACCGCCACCTCCTCCACCGTAGCAACCTCCGACGTGGCAGCAGCTGTATGCCACGCAAACGGAGATTCTCCGGAACCTGCAGCATCAGCAGCAGATGATGCAGCAGCAGATGCTTCAGCAGGGAGGTCAACGGGCCCCTCAGCCTCAGATGGCCAGATATGAGGATTTTCTGGCAACGCACCTGCGATTTTCTCTAGAGCTGATGAGCCCTTGGAGGCCGACACCTGGATTCGAGCCATCGAGTCCAAGTTCACCATTCTGGCGACGCCTTGCACCTCTAACCGCAAGGTCGTGTTCGCGGCGCAGCAGCTCCGCGGCCCAGCTCTCCTTTGGTGGGAGAACTACCTGGCCCTGCAGCAGGAGGGTCATGTAGTTGAGTGGGATGAGTTCAAGGCTGCATTCAAGGCTCAACACAGTCCGGCTGGTCTGGTAGAGCGGAAGTTGAATGAGTTTTTGGCGCTGACCCAGGGTACCCATACAGTGCTTCAGTACGCCCAGGCCTTCAATGGTCTGTGCCCCCTACGCGGGTCATCACGCCGACTCGGACGAGAAGAACTAGAGAGGTTCCGACGTGGCCTTAACACCAAGTTGAAGGCACAGTTGGCCACCACCCGTGCTGCCACGTACGGCGATCTGGTGAACCTGGCCATTGCCCAGGAAGACGCCAATGTGGTGCACAAGGCGGAGAAGAAGAGGAAGACTCCCGCTGGACCATCGAGCGCGCAGCCACAGAGGTTCCGCTTGGTTCCCCCGGCTGCACCGCAGGGACAGTCCAGGGCACCTCAGGGAGGTGGATGGGTTGCTAGGCCGCCACAGCCTAATGCGCCTCGTTTCCCTCCACCGCCGCAGCAGCAGCAAGCACCAAGGCAAAATGCACAGCAGCCAGCTCGCCCTGGAGCCGGCTATCAGTGTTTCAAGTGTGGAAGTAAAGACCACTTTATCAAGGATTGCCCGCAGAACAAGCAGCAAAACCAGCGCCCGGGAAATCAGCAAGGCAAGGGCAGGCAGCAGCAGCGTGTGCAGGTTCGACAAGGGCGGCTCAACTACACCACCTTGGCCGACCTACCCGAGGGAGCCCCAGACATGACTGGTACCTTCCCTATCTGCACTCAACCTGCTGTGATATTGTTTGATTCCGGGGCAACACATAGTTTTATAAGCACAAGATTTCATGTGAAATGCGGATTAAAATCGTACCATACCAAATCATCTTATGTGATATCAACTGCGGGAGGTAAAATTGCATCCAACCAAGTCACCCGAAAAGTTCCGATCAGGCTGGGAAGTAAAACATTTCCCTACTGATTTGATTCTGCTTGGTATGGAAGGGATTGACATTGTGTTAGGAGCCAATTGGATGACTCAACATAAGGTTGTCCTAGAAGTTGCGGAACGAGTTGTTGAGATAAACTCGTCTACGCATGGCCCGAGTGTGCTATATCTGCCACAACGGACTCGTGGCGATGCGTGTGCTTATACAATGGTAGAAACCCAACTAAAGGACATTCCGGTGGTATGTGAGTATGCCGATGTATTTCCGGATGACTTACCTGGGATGCCGCCGGATAGGGACATTGAATTTGTGATTGAACTTCAGCCTGGCACAGCACCTATATCAAAGAGACCCTATAGAATGCCACCCAACGAACTGGCTGAATTAAAAATACAACTCCAAGAATTGTTGGATAAGGGTTTCATTCGTCCAAGCGTATCGCCTTGGGGATGTCCCGTTATCTTTGTGAAGAAGAAGGACCATTCCTTGAGGTTGTGTATTGATTACCGGCCTCTCAATGCGGTAACTATTAAAAACAAGTACCCACTCCCCCGTATTGACATCTTGTTTGACCAACTAGCTAGCGCCAGAGTGTTCTCCAAGATTGACCTTCGTTCTGGCTATCACCAAATCAAAATTAGGCCTTGTGACATTCCAAAAACTGCCTTTTCCACACGTTATGGGCTTTTTGAATTCTTGGTTATGTCTTTTGGACTCACCAATGCCCCAGCCTACTTCATGTACCTCATGAATTCGGTCTTCATGTCTGAACTAGACAAGTTTGTGGTGGTTTTCATTGACGACATTCTTATATATTCTAAGAATGAGGAAAAGCATGCTGAGCACCTTCGCATTGTTCTTCAAAGGCTAAGAGATCACCAGCTCTACGCCAAGTTCTCCAAGTGTGAATTCTGGTTAGAGAGCGTGAAGTTTTTAGGTCACACGGTTTCCAAGGATGGTATATCCGTGGATCCAACCAAAGTGCAAGAGGTGCTAGATTGGCAACCACCTACTTCTGTCCACGAGATTCGGAGTTTTCTGGGTTTAGCCGGTTATTACCGCCGTTTTATTCCGGACTTCTCTCGGATTGCCAAGCCCATGACCGAACTCTTAAAGAAGGGAGTCAAATTTGAGTGGAATGACAAATGTGATGAAGCTTTCCACACCTTGCGAAGACATTTAACTTCAGCCCCAGTTTTGGCTCAGCCCGATTGCACCAAGCCCTATGATGTCTACTGCGATGCATCAGGCACCGGACTTGGCTGTGTTCTCATGCAAGAGAACCGAGTCATTGCTTATGCTTCTTGAGCACTTCGGCCTCACGAGCAAAATTACCCCACTCATGATCTTGAGTTAGCAGCGGTTATCCATGCTCTCAAGATGTGGAGACACTATTTGATGGGTGTTCCATGCAACATATACACAGACCACAAGAGCCTCAAGTATGTCTTCACTCAGGCACATCTGAACATGAGACAGCGGAGATGGTTGGAGTTAGCAAAGGACTATGACCTTAGTGTCCACTATCACCCCGGGAAGGCTAATGTAGTTGCGGATGCGTTAAGCCGCAAGGCTCATTGTCATTGTCTTTCCGTGGAGTCCTACGCTGACACCCTGTGTCACGAAATGGCAAAGCTCAATTTGGAGATTGTTCCGCACGGGTATTTCAGCCATATTGCAGTTGAACCAGCCTTGCACGATCAGATTGTTGTAGCCCAATTGAATGACGCGGGCATTAAAATCCTTAAAAGGGAAATTGTCAAAGGAGAAGGTGAAAGAGAAGTACAAGTGTTTCCGGCTAGATGGGCAGGGAGTAATGTGGTTTGGACATCGCCTCGTGGTGCCCAAAAACACGGAACTCCGGAGGAAGATTATGGATGAGGCCCATCTCTCCAAATTTTCTATCCATCCCGGCAGCACCAAAATGTACCAAGATTTGAAAACAAAACTTTTGGGTGGACTCGAATGAAGCGAGAAATGCCACATATGTGTCGGAATGTGACACCTGCCGGCGGGTTAAGGCCAGCCACTTGAAGGTAGCAGGCACGCTTCAACCTCTACCTATTCCCTCATGGAAGTGTGAAGACATAAACATGGATTTTATTGTTGGACATCCCAGAACCCCTCAGGGGCATGACTCCATTTGGGTAATTGTGGATCGCCTTACCAAGACCGCACATTTCTTTCCAGTCAATACCGTCTATACTGCTAAGAAGTACGCGGAGATTTATTTGGAGCGGATCATTTATCTACATGGGGTACCCAAGACGATAATTTCAGATCGTGGTGCTCCGTTCGTAGCACGCTTTTGGGAACAATTGCAATTGTCCCTAGGCACCAAACTGATCCGTAGTTCAGCATATCACCCACAGACCGATGGACAGACGGAAAGGGTAAATCAAATACTTGAAGATATGCTACGAGCTTGTGTTATCCATTATGGGAAGAATTGGGAGAAATGTCTATCTCTGGCCGAATTCTCCTATAACAACAGCTACCAAGTAAGTCTTAAAATGGCACCTTTCGAAGCCTTATATGGTAGAAGATGTCGGACCCCGTTGTGTTGGTCCCAGGCAGGCGAGAGATATACTTATGGCCCTGACCTTGTGAAGGAAGCAGAAGAAAAGGTTAGGATTATTTGGGAAAATTTGAAGACCGCCCAGTCGCGGCAAAAGAGCTACTTCGATCAGCGGCGGAAGCCACTTCAGTTTGAAGTTGGTGATCATGTGTATCTTAAAGTCACCCCGACCAAGGGTGTGCAGAGATTTGGGCTAAAAGGGAAGCTTGCACCTCGTTATATCGGCCCGTATGAAATTACTCAGCAATGTGGGCCGGTAGCCTATCAATGAAGCTTCCCGAGAAACTTTCAGCTGTACACAATGTATTCCATGTTTCTCAACTCAAGAGGTGTCTTCGTGTTCCGACCGAGGTTGTTGAACAAGAGGAACTCTCGGTTGAACCGGATCTCTCTTATGATGAGCATCCTGTCAAGATCCTCGACGAGAAGGAGAGGCAAACACGAAGGAAGGGAGTGAAAATGTACAAAATTCTGTGGAGTCATCACTCCGAAGATGAAGCCACGTGGGAAACCGAGGGCTATCTTAGGAAGAATTTCCCCGGCATCCTTTCATAAGCCGAGGTATTTCTTCTCCCCTCTTTATCTCTAAGTTTAATCGAATCTCGGGACGAGATTCCTTTTAAGGGGGGTAGGCTGTGACATCTCTGATGTCAAAATAATTAAAAAGTGCAATTAAAATCAATGCAACAGGGAATGATGGGTTGAAATTCAAAAATCCATCAAAAATTCAATTTTAATTCAAAAACAAGGGTTGTTTGGTACCCAACTGAAAACTCGAGATTTTTGTACTAAACTTGAAAATCTCCAAAAATAAAAGTTGTTTGTCATCACAAATAAACCCTAGTCACTGCTGGGAACTTTTGAAAATTTTGCAGTCTAGTCCCTCAAAAACTCGAATTACCGTTCTGGGCACCTTTTTGTTTTTGGGTTGTTTGAGCTTGAAAAATTTGGAATTTCAGGTTCACCCCAAAAAGAAAGTTGTGTCCCATCTTCCAAACTCCAACTTTTATTTTTACACTTTTCCAAGTTCAGTTCAAATTTTTGGAGAAAATTCGAATTTGAAAATGGAGCTCCACGGGCAAGCTACAGTGCCCCTGGCGCGCCCTGCGCTGGCCGGAGCTCGGCCGCCACGTGGCCGGCGAGCGGCGCAGGCGGCGCCGAGCTGGCCGAGCCGCGGCGGACGCTGGCGCTTGTCGCCTAGCTCTTGTCTCGCCCCTCCCGAGCCGTCACTTCGCCGTCGTCGAGCCGCTCCGCCTCGCGCCGCGCGAACGCCATCATGCGGTCGGAGCGCCGCCGTGGCCGCGCGCGCGCGCGTCGCGCTGAGTAGCTCCACAGGCCGCGATTCTCCCGACGTCACTCGAGGATCCCCTCGCCCGGTCGAGTCGCTCGCGCGCTGCCCGAGCTCGCTCCGCATTCATGGCGGCCTGCTCGCGCCGCGCCGCGCGCTCGCACGCTCCCGAGGCAACACAGTGCCTCCCTTGCGTGCCCAAGCACTCCACCGCGCACTCACACCCCTCCTCTCTGTAACACCCCTGGTGTTTAAAGCGTATAAGTAAGAGTGATTAAACAAACTAAGGAACTATAAACCCTGAAACTAAATCACTAGTAGGAATGAGAATTATACATGAGGATTGTTAAGTTTGTACTCGTGCTTTGGTTCTTGAAATTGAACCCAACAAAAACTTTTCTAGTACAAATCTAAACATCTTCTCTTACAAGTTGCACGACAAAACTCTAAATACATACTCTCGAGACGACGCATAAAAATTTCCTAAAAAGAAATCAGGATTGAACGGCAAATTAAGTAATGCTTCTATGCCCCTAAAGGTCTTAAAGGACTAATGGCTCATGTGAAGTCAACACATGAAATAATTCCAACTAACGATATTAATGACCTTCAGAAGGCAAGGTTCTAATTTAAAATTTTAAATAAGAGTTGTGCACATCACAAACGTCTGATCAATATGAAAGGTTTGGGAAAGTATGTTCTAATTATAAAACCAAACCACTTTCTCAAATGAAAGTTATGTATCTAAAAATGTCATTTGCAACCTTGGTGAGTTATGTATAACTCAGATACTTAATCTACCAAACATAGGAAATCAAGTTTGAAAGACCAACTTAAACATGGGATGAAAAACACACGGTCACACACCCTTTTCAAAGGAGCTCACCTTGGGCTATAAATAGAATAATATTTAGAGTGCTCCTGATGTTCTTTAGTAAAATAATTGTTAATGATTTAATGTTAGGGTTAAACACTTGGACTAATAAAGCTTGTAGATCTAATCATGGCCTACATGTGGCAATCTTGAGGTTTTAATAATAAAATGAGATTTTGTTCACAATATGAGCTTTCATAAAATACAAAGGATGTAAATTAATTAATATTTAATATATGTCAAGTTGTTAACGACATAATTAAAAGTTGAGCATATAAAATAAATAAGCTTTTAACCTCCATGTATGTGTCCATGTTTTAACTTTAAGTTAAAATAAGATTTTTACTCTCAAAATAAAAGGAGGTAGGACTTTAAATTGAAGACTCTCTTTGAGCAGCATACCTCTGATGTTTAGTGACACTATTGAAGGGTCTAAGAAAGGAGGGAGAGGTTAAATAAAATAATTAATAAAAAGGAAGATAAGGCAAAACAATGGGGTTAGAATTCAGAAATTGACCAAAAATTCAGACTGAAATTCAAAAACAAAGGTCTGGTGACACCCAACAGAAATCTCAAGATTTTGGTACTGAACTTAAAATCTCCGACAATAAGAGTTGCTGTCATCACAGATACAACCCTTCATAACAAATCTCGCCACGGCGTTCGCTCCGCTTGTTGACCCTCGAACCAGCATGTCCGTCATGATCGAGCTTAGCCCGGATGTCCGTCACGATCGAGCTTACCCAGTATGTCCGTGACGATCGAGCATGTCCGTGATGATCGAGCCTAGCCAGTATGTCCGTGACGATCGAGCCTAGCCAGTAGTTTCCGTCACGATTCGAGGCCGCACGATAGGACCCTCGAGGCCCCGCAGTCCGTCACGATTCGAGGCCGCACGTTAGCACGCTCGAGGCTCCGCAGCCCAGCTCGAGGGGGCACTTACCCTCGAGCGACGTTCCGTCACGCTCGAGGCTTCGCAGCCCAGCTCGAGGGGGCACTTACCCTCGAGCGACGTTCCGTCACGCTCGAGGCTTCGCAGCCAAGCTCGAGGGGGCACTTACCCTCGAGCGACGTTCCGTCACGCTCGAGGCTTCGCAGCCCAGCTCGAGGGGGCACTTACCCTCGAGCGACGTTCCGTCACGCTCGAGGCTTCGCAGCCAAGCTCGAGGGGGCACTTACCCTCGAGCGACGTTCCGTCACGCTCGAGGCTTCGCAGCCAAGCTCGAGGGGGCACTCACCCTCGAGTGGCGTTTCCGACCGTTCGAGGCTTGGCAAGCTCGAGCTTGCGGTTCAAGCTCGAAGCGCCGTAGCGCCTGGTCGAAGTGCCGGTCCAAGCTCGAAAGTTGTGTCCCACACCTCAAACTCCAACTTTTAATTTTACACGTTTCGAAGTTCAGCTCAAATTTTTGGAGAAAGTTCAAAAGGGGCAAAGGAACTCCACGGGGCTCCCAGCTCGCCCCTGGCGCGCTCTGCTCCGGCCGGAGTCCGGCCGCCACGTGGCCGGCGTGTGGCGGAGACCGCGTCGGGTCGGCCGAGCCGTGCCGGCAGCTAGCTCTTGTCCTCACGCGTTTGTCCAAGCCTTCCGTACCGTCACGTCGCGAGCGACGGCGCACTGCTGCCTCGCGCCGCGGAGCGCCATCATACGGTCGCGCGCCGCCGTGGCCGCACGCGCGCTCGCGCCGCGCCGAGCGCACTGCAGGCGGTAGAGTCCGTTCGCGTCGCGCCAAAGCCTCTGCTGAGGATCTCCACTTCATCACGCGATGATCTTTGACGCCCAACCGCGCGTATGCGCTCTGTTCGAGATCGCCGCGCCATCAATGGCGACCGCGACAGCCACCCACGCGCTCGCATGCTCCCGAGGCCGCACTGTGCCACTCTCGCGTGCCCAAGCACTCCACCGCGCACTCCCACCCCTCCTCTCACTCGCTCACTTGGCCATTTTCCACTTCCCCGCGCTCGCTCGGTCTTCTTCTTCCTCGCGCCGCGCGAACCGAGCCGAGCTCCTCCGAGAAATTCGCCTCCCACACTCCACCATTCCCAAATTCGTCGCGCACGAAGCTAGACCTCTACCCTAGCTCCATTTCCCCCACTTTCCCCAAGCTATTGTCCTTTCTCCGGCGAGAATTCGTGATTTCCGCCAAATCGCGATTTTCGGCCGCCGGAGCACCCGCACGTCGAGACCCTACTCCGAGCCGTCCCCGAGGTCAACCGAGCACGCCATTGGCTTCCTCGAGCTCCACTGGTGCTCTAGGACCCCTCGAACCTCGGCGAACGACCCCGAGCTCACCGGCGTAGAAGCCGCGGCGGCCGCGCCGCCACCACCTCGTCGCCGGCGCAACTCCGACCATCCCCGGCCTCCAAACCGTCCCCAAACGACTCGTGGTGAGCCCAGGAAGATTTTCTCCCACTTCCCCGAGCCTAGTTCGCCGCCGTTTGGCCGGCGCAACTCCGGCGAGAGCCGAGGGCCTTTCTTCATCGTCTTCGTTTGTCTAGGGGTCTCTGTGCAAAAGTCCAGGGACTCGTTCGCGAAGTTTTGAAAGTTCTAGGGTTCCCTGCGAAAATAGATTCTTAAAACTAGATTTGTTTTTCCCGAATCTTGTAAAATCCATTAAAAAACGTACAAAAATCAGAAAAATGCACAAAAATACTCCCTGGATTCGTGAGAGTCTAAACTACAATCTCCTTTAGACATGTGTATGCTTTTAATGAACTGTTTTTGAATTAAAATTCAAACTGTAGAAATTGAAAGTTGTGCACCATTTCAAATCCAGAGCTCCGCTAAGGTTGAGCTTTGGATATGTTGTGTGTAGTGACTTTGGACAGCTTGTGTCCAAAGGGGACCTAAAAATATGAACTGTAGCTCCAGTTATAAATTAAAATGTGTTTTCTGTCTTTTTGCAGTGCAGAAATCTTTAAAAATAATCTGTGCAGTGAAAAATCACCATTTTGCTCCAGAGGACTAAAAACTTGTTAGCTCACCTGCGAAAAATGAAAAACTTAATTTTTGCTCTGTTTAGGATAGCAAATAAATAAATATGTGTTTTTGGTTAGAAATTTATTGAGGACTACCCAAGGGTTATTTTGAGCCACCACTTGGCCAGAGCCCTCCTCATGCTATTGCCTAGCTTTGGTAGGAAAATCTCCTGAACTAGATGAATTTTCGATTTTATATGATATAAATTCGATTCTGCTAGCAGCCGTTTGATATATTTTTAATAAATTATGTGTAGCTCAGAATTAGCTAAATTTTGGAGTGAGCTTAGCTCTTATACTCCAGTAGCTGTCATAAAGTTTATAGACAAAAATGATGAACAGAATTGGAGAAACAAAAATGAGAAGTAATCTAGATGGAAATCGATTTATATAAAAGAATAAACCTTTTTGTAGTTAGTTAGAATAAAATAAATGGAATCTGAAATTCCAGAACAGCCACCCTAAGTTATGCATCTCATGTAGAAGGCGCTATCCCGGACGGCGACTATCACCTCATCCCCGCAGACGAGGAAGAAGTCCCGGAGGAAGGTGCCGGTGCAGGATCGACCAACCCGGAGGCTAACCCCCAGTCCGTGCAAGAAGGCAAGCCCCGGAGCATAACCTAACTTTACCAAATTATGCACTTTGAATTCTCTATGTTTGTGCATTTACGTTCAAGGAGTTGATTGAATACCTTAGCTGCACATTTCCTAGTACCTATGACTTGCAATACTAGCATGAAAGGATCGATAGGGCATTGCTTTAGGTCCGTTACAAGTCGAGTGATTTCCTGTCACTCGCGAGACATAGGAATTGCTTGTCTTTACTTATGTTGGAATCATAAGGATTGACGGGCGGGATGATAGATGTAGATCTCCCGTCCGTGTATGATAATTGATTAAGGTCGAAATGTGTGGTTGAGTGTGTCAAGTTTTTGAACGTACCACATGCATGCCGATGTATGGGGATCGGTAAGCCCGGTACCAGATTGAAGCAGCTAGGGCCGATAGCCATCTCTCCTTGGAAACTTTGTTTTCCCCTGCCGTACACTTGTGGATATATGCGTGAGACTGTGAGTGAAGCAGTAAACCTTTATCCTAAGGAAATGGACCCGGTTCCGAATTGTGGACCGATGGGAAAGGTTGGGAAATGCTTGTACCTTTTATAGCAAGCAGAGTATCCGTGTGTGTTGGGTTTCCCCTGGCCAGGTAGCAAAATTCGGTTCGAACTGTCCGCTTCTCGCGGTTAATGAGACTGCTTGACCGCCTGGCTACATTGAGTAACAAGTGAAACTTTGAGATTTATAAACTTGTTCTATGAATTAAATTGTATTGCACCACTTGTATGCTTAGAGAGGATGCTAATCTAGAATGGTTAAATGTACTAGAATATGATGCTAAAACTTGAAAGCAAGGATCTACCTTTAGTTGCTTTTTGGCAAACAAACCCACCAGCCAAAAGCCTCTCATTGTCTAGATGTCGGTGATATAGATTTCACCCGACGGGTAAGCCTTGCTGAGTATTAGTATACTCAGCCTTGCTTGTGGCAATGATTTACAGGTACACCTTTGGATGTCGATGCTTTGTCTTGGCCTACCCAGGTTCCACCTGGCTGGCACATCGAATGGGTTCCGTCCTCTGCCGAGGATCAGGAGGAGTAGCACCGTGGCAGGCTTCAGCATGGTGTTATTTGTATCGTCGTTAGTTTATTTACTTCCGCTGCAATGAACTATTTTATTTCCGCTGCAAGACTTTGATACTCTGTTTTCATTTCAAACTTGGTTTGTAATAACTTTGAGATTCTATTTGTGTAAGTTAATTTGTGGAATGTTGTAATCTCTGGAACTCACCTTCGTGTGAGCGTGCTGTTGTTTCGATCGAGAAAAGTACGTGGTTTAATCGGGTTTAATCCGACGGCGCTCCAGCTTATTCCGGATTAAGTGCCTGACTACGTGATTAGTGGTCCCAAGGTACTTAACTTGGAATAATTTCGGAGTGGTCCGCCACACTCTCACTCGCTCACTTCGCCATTTCCACTTCCCCGCGCTCGCTCGGTCGTCTTCTTCCTCGCGCCGCGCGAACCGAGCCGAGCTTCTCCGAGAAATTCCCCGTCTACACTCCCCCATTTCCAAATTCGTCCCGCACGAAGCTAGCCCCCTACCTCAGCTCCAAAACCCCCCACTTTCCCCAAGCTATTGTCACTTCTCCGGCGAGAATTCGAGATTTCCCCCAAATCGCGATTTTCGGCCGCCGGAGCACCCGCACGTCTACCCTACTCCGAGCCGTCCCCGAGGTCAACCGAGCACGCCATTAGCTTCCTCGAGCTCCACTGGTGCTCTAGGACCCGTCAAACCTCGACGAACGCCCCCGACCTCACCGGCGTAGAAGCCGCGGCGGCCGCGCCGCCACTACCTCGTCGCCGGCAAAACTCCGACCATCCCCGGCCTCCAAACCGTCCCCAACCGACTCGTGGTGAGCCCAGGATGCTTTTCCCCCACTTCCCCGAGTCTAGTTCGCCGCCGTTTGGCCGGCGCAACTCCGGCGAGAGCCGAGGGCATAACTTCATTGTCTTCGTTTGTCTAGGGGCCTCTGTGCAAAAGTCCAGGGACTTGTTCGTGAAGTTTTGAAAGTTCTAGGGTTCCCTGCGGGAAAAGATTCTTAAATCTAGAATTGTTTTTCCCGAATCTTGTAAAATCCATTAAAAATCGTACAAAAATCAGAAAAATGCACAAAAATACTCCCTGGATTCGTGAGAGTCTAAACTACAATCTCCTTTAGACATGTGTATGCTTTTGATGAACTGTGTTTGAATTAAAATTCAAACTGTAGAAATTGAAAGTTGTGCACCATTTCAAATCCAGAGCTCCGCTAGGGTTGATCCTTGGATATGTTGTGTGTAATGACTTTGGACAGCTTGTGTCCAAAGGGGACCAAAAAATATGAACTGTAGCTCCAGTTATGCATTAAAATGTGATTTCTGTCTTTTTGCAGTGCAGAAATCATAAAAAATAATCTGTGCAGTCAAAAATCACCATTTTGCTCCAGAGGACTAAAAACTTGTTAGCACACCTGTTAAAAATGAAAAACTTAATTTTTGCTCTGTGTAGGCTAGCAAATAAATTAATATGTGTTTTTGGATAGAAAATTTTTTAGGACTGTCCAAGGGTTATTTTGAGCCACCACTTGGCCAGAACCCTCCTCATGCTTATGACTAGCTTTGGTAGGAAAATCTCCTGAAATGGATGAATTTTCAATTTTATATGAATTTATTTCACTTAAGCAGATAGCTGTTTAATATATTTTTAATAAATTATGTGTAGCTCAAAATTAGCTAAATTTTGGAGTGAGCTTAGCTCTTATACTCCAGTAGCTGTCATAAAGTTTATAGGTAAAAATGTTGAGCACAAGTGGAGAAACAAAAATAGGAAAGAATCTAGGTGGAAAAAAATGATTTATATAAAAGAATAACCTTTTTGGTTAATTAGTTAGAATAAAATGGATGGACTCTGAAATTTCAGAACGGCACCCTAAATTGTGAAGTAGTAAATAGAACTCTTTTATATATGTACACAATCACCATCGAAGTCAAATAAAACTTTTCCCACATCTCTACCCTGTTTTTGTGAAGAGAATAGTAATGCTTAAGCATGTCCAGGTATTCAAAGGCCTTAGTCATAGAATCTTTAGGCAGCCGCCTTAAGTTATGCATCTCATGTAGAAGGCGCCATCCCGGACGGCAACTACCACCTCATTCCCGCAGACGAGGAAGAAGTCCCGGAGGAAGGTGCCGGTGCAAGAGCGACCAACCCGGAGGCTAACCCCCAGCTTGAGCAAGAAGGCAAGCCCCGGAGCATGACCTGACTTTTAAAATTTTGCATCTATGAATTTCCCTATGCTTGTGCATTTACATTCAAGGAGTTGTTTGAATACCTTAGCTGCACATTTTCCTAGTACCTATGACTTGCAACACTAGTATGAAAGGATCGATAGGGCATTGCTTTAGGTCCGTTACAAGTCGAGTGATTTCCTGTCACTCGCGAGACATAGGAATTGCTTGTCTTTACTTATGTTGGAATCATAAGGATTGACGGGCGGGATGATAGATGTAGACCTCCCGTCCGTGTATGATAATTGATTTAAGGTCGAAATGTGTAGTTGAGTGTGTCAAGTTTTTGAACGTACCACATGCATGCCGGTATATGGGAGCCGGTAAGCCCGGTACCAGATTGAAGCAGCTAGGGCCGATAGCCATCTCTCCTTGGAAACTTTGTTTTCCCCTGCCGTACACTTGTGGATATATGCGTGAGACTGTGAGTGAAGCACTAAACCTTTATCCTAAGGAAATGGACCCGGTTCCGAATTGTGGATCGATAGGAAAGGTTGGGAAACGCTTGTACCTTTTATAGCAAGCATAGTATCCGTGTATGTTGGGTTTTCCCTGGCCAGGTAGCAGAAATTCGGTTCGAACTGTCCGCTTCTCGCGGTTAATGAGACTGCTTGACCGCCTTACTACATTGAGTAACAAGTGAAATTATGAGATACATGAACTTGTTGTCTGAATTAAATTGTATTGCACCACTTGTATGCTTAGAGAGGATGCTAATCTAGAATGGTTAAATTTACTAGAATATGATGCTAAAATTGAAAGCAAGGACTTACTTTAGTTGCTTTTTGGCAAACAAACCCACCAGCCAAAAGCCTCTCATTGTCTAGATGTCGGTGATGTAGTTTTCACCCGACAGGTAAGCCTTGCTGAGTATTAGTATACTCAGCCTTGCTTGTGGCAATGATTTACAGGTACACCTTTGGATGTCGATGCCTTCACTTGGCCTACCCAGGTTCCACCTGGCTGGCACATCGAATGGGTTCCGTCCTCTGCCGAGGATCGGGAGGAGTAGCATCGTGACAGGCTTCAGCACGGTGTTATTTGTATCGTCGTTAGATTCTTCCGCTGCAATGAACTTTAATTTCCGCTGCAAGACTTTTATTCTCTGATTTAAATTTGAACTTGGTTTGTAATAACTGTGATACCTATTTGTGCAAGTTAATTTGTGGAATGTTGTAATCTCTGGAACTCACCTTCGTGTGGGCGTGCTGTTGTTTCGATCGAGAAAAGTACGTGGTTTTATCGAGTTTCATCCGACGGCGCTCCAGCTTATTCCGGATTAAGTGCCTGACTAAATGACTAGTGGTCCCATGGTACTTAATTTGGAATAATTTCGGAGTGGTCCGCCACAGCTTGACCGCTGTGCTGCATTGAGTAACAAGTGGAACTATGAGGATGATGAACTTGTTGTATGTACTAAATTGTATTGCACCACCTGTATGCTTAGAAAGGTTGCCCATCTATAATGGTTAAACTACTAGAAAACGTAAGCTAAAATAATGAAAGTAAGGATCCACTCTTAGCTGCTTTCTGGCAAAAAAAACCCACCAGCCAAAGGCCTCTCATGTCTAGGAGTCGGTGATGTAGTTTTCACCCGACGGGTAAGCCTTGCTGAGTATTAGTATACTTAGCCGTGCGTGTGGCTATTATTTAGGTACTGCTTTGGATGAGGCGGTGAATTCCATCGCTTGGCCTGCCCAGGTTCCTCCTGGCTGGCACGTTGAGTGGGTTCCATCCTCTTCCGTGGATCGGGAGGAGTAGCACCATGGACGGCTTCATTATGGTGTTGCTATGTATCGTCGTTAGTTATTTCTGCTGCATTGAACTCTCGTACTTTATTTGAAATTCAGACTTGGTTTGTAATAACTTGATCAGACTATTTATGTAAGTTGAACATGTGGAATGTTGTAATTTCTGGGACTCACCTTCGTGTGGGCACGCGTGTTGTTTCGATCATGAAAGTACGTCGTTAATCGGGTATAATCCGACGACGCTCCAACTTATTCCGGATTAAGTACTTGACTACTTGGTTAGTGGTCCATGGGTACTTAACTTGGAATAATTTCGGAGTGGTCCGCCGCAGCTGGCATCAGAGCCAAAACATGTGCACCAGAGAGAGCAACAGACCTTAAGACAAATAATTTTTGAATAAAACTTGCCAACATTTGCTTCCGTCGCGCACTTGCGATGGAATGCTATCCATAGGACCGCTAAGGATGATGTATAGAGCGTGAAGCCTATATGGGTTAAGGGATCACGATATGATAGGTGGCTAATTATATATGATACTGACTCCCAGCACATTTCATTCTGTCATTTACTTTTCGCAATGGTGGGTGCAAGGTACGGCGATTGCTGTAACGTACCACGCCACTATATGAAAATATAGTGGCGGCACATAGTCAATACGCTATTGGATGGCGTATGAAACTAGAATAGCATGGTGGGTGCAAGGTACGGTGATTGCTGTAGCGTACCACGGCATCATATGCAAATATGATGGCGGCACAAAGTCAATACGCTATCTCATGAGCGTATGAAATTGTCAATATGTTGCCTTGGCGACATATGAAGCATTGCCCGTTCAATGTTGAACGTCCGGGTGCCACCACTATAGTGGGTGGTAATGAATGGGGACGCTTTCGTGAGTGCTGGAATGGGAGGTTCATTGTAAAATGCTCTGGAATGAAATTTTGCTGCAGGTACGCTAACCACGATTCCGTAGTTCGACGGTTAGAAAAGTTCGGCTAGTTAACATAGGGAAAGACGAATATTGCCTAGCCACCGGCACTGACTTCGTAGGCCAAAAGTTTATTGCCACATGTGTTGGTGAGAACGAGTAGGCCGCTCATGCATCTATAATTCGCTGAAACTCCAACAATTAATGTTGCATGTTCGCTAAATTATCCGTCTCAAAAATCCGAAATCTATCTAGTGAAGTGTGTTGTAACTATCTCAAAAACAGTTCTGTTTGCATTGTTGTTTAAACCTGAAAACCCAGTCAAATGAAAACGTGTTCAATATGAAAGTTGTCATAATTTTTGTCTAGTTTATGTTGTAGAAATTTCAATAATTTTGGTTCAGTCAATTGGTAACCCCCTGTCTGCTGGAATTTTCTGGGGATAGCAAGATGGAATTTGAGTTTTTACACATTCATAATGACTGTTTCTGCTCAAGACTTCAACATTAAACTTGTCTGAAATTACTTAAACAATATTCTGGCCAAGTTTGGGAATTTTTGGGTATGTAGGTTTTGAGTTTTACCACTTTTACTACACTGTCCAGAATCTGTTTTTAATTTCTTTTGTTTTTTTGGTTCTCACACTTGACCTTTTGTTCAAATGGATGGGCGTACTGACATTGCTAGCTACCCCAATGACTTCTCCGTCTCGGACTGCCTTAGTTGGGAGGGATTCCCCAACATCTTTTGGTCCGTGTTGCAGGCTCTTGGCTACCCCAACCCGCCTCAATATGAGAGAACAATCCTCCGTGACCATGGTGTGACTCGGTGCAGAGTGCGTTTGGTTGTGTACCACCACCTACCACGCCCAAGCTCTCCAACATGGGGTGTGGAAGTCCATGGGTACCATCTAGAAGCAACTTGTGAGCTGGCCGCTCTCAAAGGGATCAGCTGATTTTGCGCCCAGAATACTGAACTTGTGGAGGACCAGCTCCTTGGGCTCTTTCCACCAGTCCAAGCTGACGATGCTCACTGGATGAGACGCTATCTCAGCTCGCCACTGAGGGTGGTAGAGAACCCCAATGCAGCAGCCGTGCTCTTGATGAGGTGATCAGGGCCTATCACAGGTTGCAGTCACTCTTGGGGCAGTCTCAAAATGCAGCACTCAACCTTGCTATTGATCTGTCTGCTCGTGCTCGTGACCTTGGGTAAGGAGAACCTCTTTATCCATAGAGGTGACTACCAGAGATGCTATGATTACAGACTTGGAGAGACAGTTGGCCGACCTCCACTTGGAGCACAATAATGCCAACAATGAGCTAACTCAAGTGAGAGATGAGCTCGAAAACATGCAGGCTGACTTGGAACATGCCAATGCCATGCTAGCTGCCTATGATGCTCAGCACCTTCTTAATGAGGGTGGAGAAAATGGAGGAGAAGAAGCCCTTGAATCAGATATGGACACAGAGGATGATATACCACCTCTTGAAGCTCCACCGTCTCCCATGGGCAGCCAAGCTACAGTTAACAACCTAGACGACTTCTAGGAGCGTTCGGTAGCAAGTTACTCCTCCGCGTAGCCTAAATTTTGGTTTCATGATGTAATAGGCTAGTTGGAGTTGAGTTTTCCTTTAAGCTTTTGAACATGTAATCCATTTGGCATGGGATTTGGAATCCCCAAAAACTTAAGAATGGTTGTAACGGTTGTGCTGAAAACTTTCTGCAGCTACCCTTGTTTTAATTATTAATATGTTTTCCCTTCACATCTGGGCTGTCACATGAACTACAAAGTTGTCTGAAATTTGTCAAACAAAACGCTCACCAAAATTCAACCTCATTGGTTAAGCGAAATTAAAATGGCGACCAAAACACTACAGCTCGGCCTCCTAAAAACAGCAAAAACAGGGAACTGAAACTTGAATTTTTCGGCCTAGTTCTAGCTTGATTTTGGTCTGAGCCAAACATG
The DNA here is from genome assembly GCA_015342445.1 of Digitaria exilis. Classification (NCBI taxonomy): domain Eukaryota; kingdom Viridiplantae; phylum Streptophyta; class Magnoliopsida; order Poales; family Poaceae; genus Digitaria; species Digitaria exilis. Next base: position 137,808 of record JACEFO010001979.1, on the reverse strand, counting down.
AAAGTTGTAGGGTACGAAATTTCCAAGCTACTGACTGAATTGGAGCATCTAACTTGCCTTCTGTTGGGAGATACGATTTTTCTTCCTAAACTGCTTGCTGATATATTATCCTTACGCAGTAAACTTCATTACATTGCCACGTTCTATCTTGTCATTGATTTATGCAAGCTTATGAATTGTGGCTAATACAAGTACCTACTGTAGATGGCTATCACTCATAGCGGTCATGATGCTAGCGGTTCCAACGCCAACCAGCAAGGACAGGAAGGGCAACAGCCACCACCACCGCCACCGCCACAACCCCCAACGTGGCAGCAGCTGTATGCCACCCAAACAGATATCCTCCGTAATCTGCAGCAGCAGCAACAGATGATGCAGCAGCAAATGCAACAGCAGCAAGGTGGTCATCGTGCTCCTCCACCTCAGGTGGCCTGGTACGAGGATTTCTTGGCTACTCACCCTCCTGTGTTTTCAAGAGAGGAGGAGCCTTTGGAGGCTGATGCGTGGATTCGGGCCATCGAATCCAAGTTCTCCATCCTGGCTACACCTTGTACTGCAAACCGCAAGGAGGTTTTTGCATCACAGCAGCTCCGTGGCTGTAACACCCTAAAAATACCCTATTTAAAAAAATTAGTAATCAATTAACTTTTTATATTCAAGTGCTCATAAATTATGTAGGAAAAATAAAATTTTGAATAATTAAAAGCAAATATAGGGTATAGAAACATTATTGTTGCATTCATGCGGGTGCATTTGTTTTTTATTGTTGAATTCAAATTTGAATTTGAATTCAAATGAGTGTTTGAATAAAAGAAAAACCTTTTCTTTTTCTCTCTCTTTTTCCTTCTCCTTTTCAGCCCAGCCGGCCCACTCCTCCTCTCTTTCTTTTCTTTTTCCCGCGGCCCATCTTCTCTCTTTCTTTCTTTTTCCTGCGGCCCAACCCTTCTTTCCCCTGCGCAGCCCAGCAAGCCGCACGGCCCATCACAGCAGCCCATCACCGCGCCAGCCCGCTCCGCGCCCTCTCTCTCCCGCTGCGGCTGACAGCCTGGTCCCACCTGTCGGCGCGCTTCTCCTCCGTCTGAGTCGCTGACCGCCCGGGCCCACTCGTCAGTATCTCCTCCTTCCTCTAGCCGGGGGCGAGCCGGACTCTTCTGCGCCGCCGCGTCGCCGTGCCGCGCCCGGATTCCCCGGCTTGGAGCGCACGCCGAGGCCGCCTAGGCCCTATAAAAGCTGCCGCCAAGCCCCGTGATCCCTTTGCCTCAAACCCTAGCTGCCAATCGAGCTGCACAGCACCGCCGTCGCTCAAACCCTAGCGCCTGAGTCGCCGTCGTTAACCCGCCGCGTCGCCACCCCATTGTCGCCGAGAGCCTGTCCAGGAGATTCGCGTGGAGGTGAGGAAGCTCCACGGCTGGTTATTGCCCGCTCTCTCCCTCGATTCCGTCCGCGCAAGCTCACCGGAGTGACCGAGCCGCCGCCGCCCGTTGCTAGTCGCCATCACCGCTCAATCCTCGTCCACAACCCCCAAATTGGATTCCCCGTTGTCTCCTCTCTCTCCCAAGCTATCCGCGGCGAGTTTTGGAGCGCCGTAGCACCTTCCCGAGCCAACTCCGGCGAGTTCCGGCGAAGCGCCGCCGCGTTTACCGTGGATGCCGGCGACCCAGAGCCCCTGCTGAACCCTAGCCGTCAGATCTAAATCCAACAGCTCGCGTTAGATCTAAGCCGAGTCAAGCCGGTCACCCCAAGTCAGCCGTGGTGATTTTGCAAAAGAGCCCCTCTGTTTTCTGAAAATCAACCCGCGGTCCAGCGCAGTTCAAAAGTATTTACAACCAAGTCCTTTTTCTTCCGGTTTAGCCCCTGCTCTTTTGAAAAATAGTGCCCGCCGTCCTAGATGGCAGTTTTACCCTGCAGCCCTCGTGTTTTTATAGAAAATTATGTTTTAGGTCCCTGGTTTCTTTCAAAAACACCCCTAGAAGCCTAAAACCTTTACCAGCAAGCCCCTAGAGCCCGTTTTAAGCGTAGTTTCTCCGTTTTAACTCCGATTTGAGTGATTTTCGCGCTCACGTGTTCGTAGTGAAGCGTAGAGTAACTATAAACCCTTCTTTTCATCTTTTGTTTATGTTTGGTGTACTGTTCTAATTAAATATCTTGTTTGCATGTATGTGTGGATGCTTGTGTGGGGATCAATGTGAGTAGTTGACGAGCCGTTCGAGTTCGCCGACCATCCCGTTCTCGAAGAGCAGTTGCAGCAGCAGTTCACTGAGGAAGGCAAGTATAACACGGACCATCCTTGTTACCTATACACCGATTAATCACATAGATCATATGCATGTGTCTAATACTGTTAACCACTAAGGATGTTCCTAGTCTTTACCTTATTCCTTGTTTACCCGAGTTTTATGCATTATGGTTAGACTATGCTACGCGCTGCAACCAACATATATTTTTAATGTCAATATTGAATTAATGGTTCATTTCAATGATGATTAAAAGATGCTTTTTAGCAACATGGTTCGGGGAACTAGAGCATGTGCTGTGTGCTTTGTTCTAGTGTCTCTATAAGGTTTGGTCTAGGGAATTAGGGCATGTGTTTTGTGCTTTGTTCTAATGTCTCTCCGTAAGGTCCGGTTCTTAAAGCGGCAACCCAGGAACCTGTTCGCCGCCGTTGGAACTATAATGGCTCTGGTCTTGGATAACTAGCTTGTACGTCTGTAGCTTGCCAGTGGTTACCGAAAGGCGTATGTGGGGAACATTCGTGAGAGTATAGTTTGATCCATCGAGGACGGTTTTATCCGTTGGCTATGCCCCGTTAGGCAAAGTCCCGTGATGTAAGCGCCCGATGTACGGCAGCTTCACACGTTGCGATGATTGCGCTCTCGCTCTGGACGCCATTGACCCCCTCACGTTGCGCCCTGAGCGTACGTCAATCTCGATGCCTCGGGTTATGCTGCCTATGTTGAACCAAAACGGCTACTGTGCTTGTTAGGGTGTTTTATGAAAGTCCTTGTAACATAAGTTCTTTTGGATTTATGTGACCGGCGGGTAAAGGGCGAAACCTCTGCAGAGTGTTGATCTATCATGATAGCCGTGCTCACGGACACGAGCGGCCTGGATCCTTTTTTATTAGAAGATGATATTAGCGGATGATTTTGGTTTGTTCTATAATCACTTATACCTTATTAATGGGTTTATACTTGGGTTCTACTCATTTGTAGTAAAATAGATGATACTAAAATGAAACAACTAAAAGTGCTACTTCAGTTCAACCGTGTCCAACCTTTTGTTCTTGCATAACCCGTGTTATACTTGTTAAGTAAGATGGTTTACTTCACTTGCAACTATTCAACAAAATCCCGGATGGGTAACAGATGGAGCATTGAATGATCAGTCGCTTGCTGAGTTTCCAGAGGATCTGCCGTACTTCTAGTTGTGTTCAACAAGTCGGTGCCCCTGTGGACTTGAGGCTTTACCTAGTTAAGACGTTTAATAATATTAAGACTTCCGCTGTGTTATTTATTTAAGACTATGTCTTGTGTTAAACTCTGATATAAACTATTTGATTCGAGCATTGTGTTCTCTGTGATTCAATATTTGTAATCTATATGTGTTCTGTGGACATCCTGGGCACATATATGGAAGCATTTGGATTCCTTGGAAATCTGGGTGTTACAAAGTTGGTATCAGAGCCGTGCTGACTGTAGGATCGCAGCCTAGATAGAACGGTCGATTAGAACTTGCTTAATCCTTGCTCTAAAAATTATTTTACATCCTGGAGTTGAGTTTCTGTTAAAAAATGGTGTTCTATTCTACCTCTGTCCTTTGTGAAAATTTTTTAGCCCTCCTCTAGTTTTCACTTCCATAGATGGCTCGACAGAGATAGATAGTCCGCAAGAGCACTGATGGCTACCTCCCACCCCGCATCGATGAGTACCCATTGGTGGCACGCAACCCGGATGCCTACGAGGAGCTTCTTAGGCAGTAGGCCGAAGAAGGGAACCCCGAAGAGCTAGAGACCGAGTCCGTGGAGTTAGAGCAACAACAAGAGAAAAATGAGGAGCTGCAACACTAGTTGGAAGGATTTGCGCCACACAGCCCAGAGTTCGGTGCACAGTCGCCACCACACAGAAGGACTAGATACAGCACCCTAGCTCACCGCACCACCATCGACCCTAAATGCTAATAGAGATCAAATAGAACGTTTTCGGGTCCAAAACTAGTCTAAGAGTGTCGAGTCTTGTGTGAACCATGCCTTTAAATGCTTGAATGAATTGTCATTATGCTTATGTGTGATTTGGATCTTTATAATGATTGTGATGAGCGTGGAAGAAAGTCCGCAATCATCTAGTATTGGACTAAGGTATAAGGTATTTAATGGGTAGATAGTTGGGTTCCTAACCTCTCCTTTGGACATCATCTATCATCTTTCCTATCGCCTAAGTACCTTATCTTGTCAATGGATTGCTTCTGTTCTTGACACTGGTTCAGACATGACCGTGATTGTGAATGTCGGGATTTTGATTTGTGACAGATGGTTGGGACAAGAGGATCGACGGGTGGTGGCAATCAGAACCCGAATCAGAACCCGAACCAGAACCAGCCGCCCACCATGGAGGATCTGGTCCGCTTGCAGACACAGACGATGCAACAGTTGACTCAGGCCATAGCTTTGATGCAGCAGAACCTGCAGAATCCACCTGTTCAGCCACCTCCCCAGCCCATCCGGGACAAGAGGGGAGAGTTCTTGAAGGGGCGCCCGCCAAAGTTCTCCCGCGCCAAGGACCCGATGGAAGCTGAAGACTGGATCAAGGCAGTGGAAAGATAGCTCGACATTGCTCAGTGTGATGACAGGGAGAAGGTGCTCTACGCCTCTGGACAGTTTGAAGGAGCCGCTCTCGACTGGTGGGTAGCATACCAATATGTGCAACCCGATCGCAACCAGATCACCTGGCAGCGGTTCAGTGACGACTTCCGTGCCCACCATGTGCCTGAGGGACTAACGGTCCTGAAGAAGGAGTTCCTAGCCCTGACGCAGGAAGGAATGAATGTCACTACCTACCGTGACAAGTTCCTCGAGCTGGCCCGCTACGCACCAGATGAGGTGTCGACAGATGAGAAGAGGCAAACTCGCTTCCGGAATGGACTCCAGGATGTTTTACAGCTGCAGTTGATGTGCATCACCTTTCCAACCTTCGGCGGGCTGGTTGATGGTGCTCTGATGGTGGAGCACAAGCGCCGTGAGATTGAGGACAAGAAGAGGAAGTTCATGAACCAGCAATCTGGCAGCAATGTCCGCTCCCACTACAACCCCCAGCAGGTGAATCAGCAGCGCACTCAGGGACAGTCAGGCCATCAGGACCATCAGCGTCCCCAGAATCCACCACCACCACAGCTGCAGCAGCAGCGCTACCAGAACGAGCAGCAGAACACTCAGGTTTCACGCACCACCCCGGCTAACACCATTCCTGTCGGCCCAAGGGCGTGCTACCACTGTGGAGAATAGGGACATTATGCTAACTCTTGTCCCCGGAGGGTCCAGAACTCCACCGGTCAGAATAACAACCAGAAGGCAGGACCACAACCAACTCATATTGGAAATCAGCAGCAGGCGCAGGGAAACCGTGGACAACAGAACTACGCCAGGGGCAAGCTCAACCATATGGGAGAAGAAACTGCAGAAGGAGCCACAGATGTGGTAGTCGGTACGTTTCCGGTCAACTCACAACCTGCTACAGTTTTGTTTGACTCTGGAGCTTCGCATGCTTTTATATCTGCTGATTTTGTGAAAAAGACATTGATGCTTATGCGACCTATGGGGAACACTATGTTAGTTAACTCACCGGGGGGAGAACTTCGGGCCACATTACGTTGTCCTAATGTAGCAGTTAACATAAGGGGGTAGACTTTTTAGCACACCCTATAGTCCTAAATTCTATCGGGATGGATCTGATTTTGGGAATGAGCTGGCTAGCAAAGTATGATGCCATCATACAGTGTTCTAAGCGTGCAGTTCAGTTAGTGGCTCCATCAGGGGAGAAGATTGAGTATCAAGCAACCAAAACCACAGAGCCCTGTCAGGTCAATCAGGCTGAAGGCACAGAGTTGAAGGACATTCGAGTGGTGAACGAGTATCCAGATGTGTTCCCAGATGAATTGCCAGGTATGCCTCCGGAACGTGAAGTTGAATTTGTTATTGAACTTATGCCTGGCACAACACCCATAGCTAAAAGACCATATAGAATGGGGGTAAAAGAATTAAAGAAACTTAAAGAAGAATTGAGGGCCTTACTAGCTAAGGGGTATATTCGTCCTAGTTCTTCGCCTTGGGGAGCTCCAGTGTTGTCTGTTGATAAGAAGGACGGGACGCAGAGGATGTGCATAGACTATCGAGCCCTCAATGAGGTCACCATCAAGAACAAGTACCCACTGCCAAGGATCGATGATCTCTTTGACCAATTGAGGGGAGCTTGTGTGTTCTCGAAGATCGATCTCAGATCAGGCTATCATCAGATGAGAATCCGGGTGACAGACATCCCTAAGACAGCTTTCACTACCCAGTATGGTTTGTATGAGTTCACAGTTATGTCCTTTGGATTGACTAATGCACCGGCCTACTTCATGTATTTGATGAACAACGTGTTCATGGATTATCTTGACAAGTTCGTCGTGGTGTTCATCGATGATATTCTGGTTTTCTCTAAGAATGAGAAAGAGCATGAGGAACATTTGAGGTTAGTAATGCAGAGACTCCGAGAACATCAGTTGTATGCTAAGTTGAGCAAATGTGAATTCTGGCTGAAGGAGGTATCATTCTTGGGCCATGTGTTGTCAAATGGAGGTGTCGCAGTTGATCCGAAGAAGGTCAGGGATGTTCTCAACTGGATTCCACCGCAGAATGTCAGTGAGATCAGGAGTTTTCTCGGAATGGCAAGCTACTATCGACGTTTTATTGAGGCATTCTCCAAGATTGCTAAGCCCTTGACATCATTACTAGAAAAGAATGCCAAGTTCGTGTGGACACCGCAGTGCCAAGCTAGCTTTGAGGAGTTGAAGAAAAGGCTGACCACTGCACCAGTAATGGTACTGCCAGATGTTACCAAGAGTTTTTCAGTATATTGTGATGCGTCTCGCCAAGGATTGGGATGTGTACTCATGCAGGAAGGTAGAGTTGTGGCATATGCATCCAGACAGTTGAGGAGACATGAGCTGAATTACCCGACACATGATCTGGAATTGGCAGCCATGGTACACGCGTTGAAGATCTGGAGGCATTATTTGATTGGACACAAGTGCGACATCTATACCGACCACAAGAGCCTTAAGTATGTGTTCACGCAATCCGAGTTGAATATGAGGCAACATCGTTGGCTTGAGAAAATCAATGACTTTGAGCTGGAGATTCATTACCATCCAGGGAAGGCCAACTTGGTGGCCGATGCTTTGAGTAGAAAGAGCCATGCGAACGTGCTGCCGGGTCAGCATTTGCCGGAAGAGCTTAGTAGGGAATTTGAACGCTTGAACTTGGGTATGGTAGCCAACGTGACTGAGCTAGAAGTGGAGCCAACTCTTGAACAGGAGATCCGAAAAGGTCAATTGGAGGATGAGGAAATCAAGGAATTGATTAAGAAGGTTGGGACAGATAAAGCGCCAGGATTCCGATTGGATGATCAAGGAGCAGTGTGGTATGGTAACAGAATAGTGGTGCCAGATCAGCAGCATATCAAGGATGTTATCTTACGGGAAGCGCACGAGTCAGCATATTCCATTCACCCGGGAAGTACCAAGATGTACTTGGATCTCAAGGAAAGATTTTGGTGGTATGGTTTGAAGCGCGATGTTGCAGCACATGTAGCTCTTTGCGACGTATGCCAGAGAGTCAAGGCCGAATATCAGAGACCGGCAGGTTTGCTTCAGCCTATGAAGATACCAGAGTGGAAATGGGAAGAAGTGGGTATGGATTTTATAACAGGATTGCCCCGCACACAGAAAGGTTATGACTCTATATGGGTGATAGTGGACCGATTGACGAAGGTGGCTCACTTTATTCCGGTAAAGACTACATATTCCGGTGCCAAACTAGCAGAGTTGTATATGGAGCGGATTGTATGTTTGCATGGTGTACCGAAGAAGATAGTGTCAGACCGAGGCAGTCAGTTTACGTCACACTTTTGGCGCAAGTTACATGAGTCCATGGATACTAAGCTTCACTTCAGTTCCGCTTACCATCCGCAGACAGACGGTCAGACCGAGAGGACGAATCAGATACTGGAGGATATGTTGAGGGCATGTGCATTACAGTATGGGAGTAGTTGGGAGAAGAGTTTGTGTTATGCAGAGTTCTCGTATAACAACAGCTATCAACAGAGTCTCAAGATGTCACCATTTGAGGCGTTGTATGGAAGGAGGTGCAGGACACCGTTGTTTTGGAATCAGACCGGAGAAGGTAAAGTATTTGGACCTGAGGTCTTGAAGCAGGCAGAAGAACAAGTGCAGGTTATCAGGCAGAATTTGAGAACAGCACAGACACGGCAGAAAAGTTATGGAGATGTAAGGCAACGAGATCTCAGCTTCGAGATTGGCGACTTTGTGTACCTCAAGGTGTCACCAATGAGAGGTGTGAAGAGATTCAATGTTAAAGGCAAGCTAGCACCTCGCTACATTGGACCTTTCAAGATCTTGGAACGAAGAGGTGAAGTGGCTTATCAGTTAGAGTTACCAGAGAAACTGGCAGGAGTGCATGATGTGTTCCATGTGTCCCAGCTGAAGAAGTGTTTACGGGTGCCAGAGGAACAGATTCCGTTGGAGGAGTTAAATGTGCAGGAGAACCTTACTTATGAGGAGTATCCGGTTAAGATATTAGAGGAGTCCGAGAGGGTCACCAGGAACAAGGTGATACGTATGTGCAAGGTTCAGTGGAATCGTCATACAGAGGATGAGGCAACCTGGGAACGGGAGGATGATCTCAAGGCAGAATATCCACATCTCTTCCAATCTACGTCCGAATCTCGGGGACGAGATTCATCTTAAGGGGGGTAGGTTTGTAACACCCTAAAAATGCTCTATTTAAAAAAAATAGTAATCAATTAACTTTTTATATTCAAGTGCTCATAAATTATGTAGGAAAAATAAAATTTTGAAAAATTAAAAGCAAATATAGGGTATAGAAACATTATTGTTGCATTCATGCTGGTGCATTTGTTTTTGATTGTTGAATTCAAATTTGAATTTGAATTTAAATTCAAATGAGTGTTTGAATAAAAGAAAAACCTTTTCTTTTTCTCTCTTTTTCCTTCTCCTTTTCAGCCCAGCCGGCCCACTGCTCCTCTCTTTCTTTTCTTTTTCCCGCGGCCCATCTTCTCTCTTTCTTTCTTTTTCCCGCAGCCCAACCCTTCTTTCCCCTGCGCAGCCCAGCAAGCCACGCGGCCCATCGCAGCAGCCCATCACCGCGCCAGCCCGCTCCGCGCCCTCTCTCTCCCGCTGCGGCTGACAGCCTGGTCCCACCTGTCGGCGCGCTTCTCCTCCGTCTGAGTCGCTGACCGCCCGGGCCCACTCGTCAGTATCTCCTCCTTCCTCTAGCCGTGGGCGAGCCGGACTCTTCCGCGCCGCCGTGTCGCCGTGCCGCGCCCGGATTCCCCGGCTTGGAGCGCACGCCGAGGCCGCCTAGCCCCTCTAAAAGCCACCGCCAAGCCCCGTGATCCCTTTGCCTCAAACCCTAGCCGCCAATCGAGCTGCGCAGCGCCGCCGTCGCTCAAACCCTAGCGCCTGAGTCGCCGTCGTTAACCCGCCGCCTCGCCACCCCATTGTCGCCGAGAGCCTGTCCAGGAGATTCGCGTGGAGGTGAGGAAGCTCCACGGCTGGTTATTGCCCGCTCTCTCCCTCGATTCCGTCCGCGCAAGCTCACCGGAGTGACCGAGTCGCCACCGCCCGTTGCTAGTCGCCATCACCGCTCAATCCTCGTCCACAACCCCCAAATTGGATTCCCAGTTGTCTCCTATCTCTCCCAAGCTATCCGCGGCGAGTTTTGGAGCGCCGTAGCGCCTTCCCGAGCCAACTCCGGCGAGTTCCGGCGAAGCGCCGCCGCGTTTACCGCGGATGCCGTCGACCCAGAGCCCCTGCTTAACCCTAGCCGTCAGATCTAAATCCAACGGCTCGCGTTAGATCTAATCCGAGTCAAACCGGTGACCCCTCTGTTTTCTGAAAATCAACCCGCGGTCCAGCGCAGTTCAAAAGTATTTACAACCAAGTCCTTTTTCTTCCGGTTTAGCCCCTGCTCTTTTGAAAAATAGTGCCCGCTGTCCTAGATGGCAGTTTTACCCCGCAGCCCTCGTGTTTTTATACGAAATTATGTTTTAGGTCCCTGGTTTCTTTCAAAAACACCCCTGGAAGCCTAAAACCTTTACCAGCAAGCCCCTAGAGCCCGTTTTAAGCGTAGTTTCTCCGTTTTAACTCCGATTTGAGTGATTTTCATGCTCACGTGTTCGTAGTGAAGCGTAGAGTAACTCTAAACCCTTCTTTTCATCTTTTGTTTATGTTTGGTGTACTGTTCTAATTAAATATCTTATTTGCATCTATGAGTGGGTGCTTGTGTGGTGATCAATGTGAGTAGTTGACGAGCCGTTCGAGTTCGCCGACCATCCCGTTCTCGAAGAGCAGTTGCAGCAGCAGTTCATTGAGGAAGGCAAGTATAACACGGACCATCCTTGTTACCTATACACCGATTAATCACATAGATCATATGCATGTGTCTAATACTGTTAACCACTAAGGATGTTCCTAGTCTTTACCTTATTCCTTGTTTACCCGAGTTTTATGCATTATGGTTAGACTATGCTACGCGCTGCAACCAACATATATTTTTAATGTCAATATTGAATTAATGGTTCATTTCAATGATGATTAAAAGATGCTTTTTAGCAACATGGTTCGGGGAACTAGAGCATGTGCTGTGTGCTTTGTTCTAGTGTCTCTATAAGGTTTGGTCTAGGGAATTAGGGCATGTGCTTTGTGCTTTGTTCTAATGTCTCTCCGTAAGGTCCGGTTCTTAAAGCGGCAACCCAGGAACCTGTTCGCCGCCGTTGGAACTATAATGGCTCTGGTCTTGGATAACTAGCTTGTACGTCTCTAGCTTGCCAGTGGTTACCGAAAGGCATATGTGGGGAACATTCGTGAGAGTATAGTTTGATCCATCGAGGACGGTTTTATCCGTTGGCTATGCCCCGTTAGGAAAAGTCCCGTGATGTAAGCGCCCGATGTACGGCAGCTTCACACGTTGCGATGATTGCGCTCTCGCTCTGGACGCCATTGACCCCCTCACGTTGCGCCCTGAGCGTACGTCAATCTCGATGCCTCGGGTTATGCTGCCTATGTTGAACCAAAACGGCTACTGTGCTTGTTAGGGTGTTTTGTGAAAGTCCTCGTAACATAAGTTCTTTTGGATTTATGTGACCGGCGGGTAAAGGGCGAAACCTCTGCAGAGTGTTGATCTATCATGATAGCCGTGCTCACGGACACGAGCGGCCAGGATCCTTTTTTATTAGAAGATGATATTAGCGGATGATTTTGGTTTGTTCTATAATCACTTATACCTTATTAATGGGTTTATACTTGGGTTCTACTCATTTGTAGTAAAATAGATGATACTAAAATGAAACAACTAAAAGTGCTACTGCAGTTCAACCGTGTCCGGCCTTTTGTTCTTGCATAACCCGTGTTATACTTGTTAAGTGTGGCGGTACCACTCCGAAATTATTCCAAGTTAAGTACCCCGGGACCACTAACCGAGTAGTCAGGCACTTAATCCGGAATAAGCTGGAGCACCGTCGGATTAAACCCGATTAACCACGTACTTTTCTCGATCGAAACAACAGCACGCCCACACGAAGGTGAGTTCCAGAGATTACAACATTCCACAAATTTAACATACATAAAGGGGTAACATAGAGTTATTACAAACCGAGTTCAAATTTAAATCAGAGTATCAAAGTCTTGCAGCGGAATTTAAAAGTAGTTCATTGCAGCGGAATAAAACTAACGACGATACACGTAACACCATGCTGAAGCCTGCCACGGTGCTACTCCTCCCGATCCTCGGCAGAGGACGGAACCCATTCGATGTGCCATCCAGGGGGAACCTGGGTAGGCCAAGTCAAAGCATCGACTGCCACATCCAACATGGTACCTGTAAATCAATGCCACAAGCAAGGCTGAGTATACTAATACTCAGCAAGGCTTACCCGTCGGGTGAAAACTATATCACCGACATCTAGACATGAGAGGCTTTTGGCTGGTGGGTTTGTTTGCCGAAAAGCAACTAAGAGTAGGTCCTTGCTTTCATGTTTTAGCATCATTTTCTATTAGGTTTAAGTGTGGCGGACCACTCCGAAATTATTCCAAGTTAAGTACCTTGGGACCACTAATCACGTAGTCAGGCACTTAATCCGGAATAAGCTGGAGCGCCGTCGGATTAAACCCGATTAAACCACGTACTTTTCTCGATCGAAACAACAGCACGCCCACACGAAGGTGAGTTCCAGAGATTACAACATTCCACAAATTAACTTACACAAATAGGTATCACAAGTTATTACAAACCAAGTTTGAAATGAAATCAGAGTATCAAAGTCTTGCAGCGGAAATAAAATAGTTCATTGCAGCGGAAGTAAATAAACTAACGACGATACAAATAACACCATGCTGAAGCCTGCCACGGTGCTACTCCTCCTGATCCTCGGCAGAGGACGGAACCCATTCGATGTGCCAGCCAGGTGGAACCTGAGTAGGCCAAGACAAAGCATCGACATCCAACGGTGTACCTGTAAATTAATGCCACAAGCAAGGCTGAGTATAATAATACTCAGCAAGGCTTACCCGTCTGGTGAAATCTACATCACCGACATCTAGACAATGAGAGGCTTTTGGCTGGTGGGTTTGTTTGCCAAAAAGCAACTAAGAGTAGGTCCTTGCTTTCAAGTTTTAGCATCATATTCTAGTAGATTTAACCATTCTAGATTAGCATCCTGTCTAATCATACAAGTGGTGCAGTACAATTTATTTCATACAACAAGTTCATCATTCTCATAGTTCCACTTGTTACTCAATGTAGCAGGGCGGTCAAGCAGTCTCATTAACCGCGAGAAGCGGACAGTTCGAACCGAATTTCTGCTACCTGGCCAGGGGAAACCCAACACACACGGATACTCTGCTTGCTATAAAAGGTACAAGCATTTCCCAACCTTTCCCATCGATCCACAATTCGGAACCGGGTCCATTTCCTTAGGATAAAGGTTTACTGCTTCACTCACAGTCTCACGCATATATCCACAAGTGTACGGCAGGGGAAAACAAAGTTTCCAAGGAGAGATGGCTATCGGCCCTAGCTGCTTCAATCTGGTACCGGGCTTACCGATCCCCATACATCGGCATGCATGTGGTACGTTCAAAAACTTGACAGCTCTTTCCACACATTTCGACCTTAATCAATTATCATACACGGACGGGAGATCTACATCTATCATCCCGCCCGTCAATCCTCATGATTCCAACATAAGTAAAGACAAGCAATTCCTATGTCTCGCGAGTGACAGGAAATCACTCGACTTGTAACGGACCTAAAGCAATGCCCTATCGATCCTTTCATACTAGTATTGCAAGTCATAGGTACTAGGAAATGTGCAGCTAAGGTATTCAATCAACTCCTTGAACGTAAATGCACAAACATAGAGAATTCAAAGTGCATAATTTGGTAAAGTTAGGTTATGCTCCGGGGCTTGCCTTCTTGCTCGGACTGGGGGTTAGCCTCCGGGTTGGTCGATCCTGCACCGGCACCTTCCTCCGGGACTTCTTCCTCGTCTGCGGGAATGAGGTGGTAGTTGCCGTCCGGGATGGCGCCTTCTACATGAGATGCATAACTTAGGGTGGCTGTTCTGGAATTTCAGATTCCATTTATTTTATTCTAACTAACTACAAAAAGGTTTATTCTTTTATATAAATCGATTTCCATCTAGATTACTTCGCATTTTTGTTTCTCCTTTTCTGCTCATCATTTTTATCTATAAACTTTATGACAGCTACTGGAGTATAAGAGCTAAGCTCACTCCAAAATTTAGCTAAATCTGAGCTACACATAATTTATTAAAATTAATTCAATCTGCTGCCTGCAGAAATGAAATAAATTCATATAAAATTGGAAATACATCCAATTCAGGAAATCTTCCTACCAAAGCTAGTCATAAGTACAAGGAGGGCTCTGGCCAAGTGGTGGCTCAAAATAACCCTTGGGTAGACCTCAATAAATTCGTATCCAAAAACACATATTTAATTATTTGCTAGCCTAAACAGAGCAAAAATTAAGTTTTTCATTTTTCACAGGTGTGCTAACAAGTTTTTAGTCCTCTGGAGCAAAATGGTGATTTTTCACTGCACAGATTATTTTTAAAGATTTCTGCATTGCAAAAAGACAGAAAACACATTTTAATTTATAACTGGAGCTACAGTTCATATTTTTAGGTCCCCTTTGGACACAAGCTGTCCAAAGTCACTACACACAACATATCCAAAGCTCAACCCTAGCGGAGCTCTGGATCTGAAATGGTGCACTACTTTCCATTTTCATAGTTTGAATTTTAGCTCAAAACCAGTTCATCAAAAGTATAAACATGTCTAATAGAGATTGTAGTTTAGACTCTCACGAATCCAGAGAGTATTTTTGTGCATTTTTCTGATTTTTTTACGATTTTTAATGGATTTGACAAGATTCGGGAAAAACAAATCTAGTTTTAAGAATCTATTTTCGCAGGGAACCCTAGAACTTTCAAAACTTCGTGAACGAGTCCCTGAACTTTTGCGCAGAGACCCCTAGACAAACGAAGACGATGAAGAAAGGCCCTCGGCTCTCGCCGGAGTTGCGCCGGCCAAACGGCGGCGAACTAGGCTCGGGGAAGTGGGGGAAAAGCTTCCTGGGCTCACCACGAGTCGTTTGGGGACGGTTTGGAGGCCGGGGATGGTCGGAGTTTCGCCGGCGACGAGGTGGTGGCGGCGCGGCCGCCGCGGCTTCTACGCCGGTGAGCTCGGGGTCGTTCGCCGAGGTTCGAGGGGTCCTAGAGCACCAGTGGAGCTCGAGGAAGCCAATGGCGTGCTCGGTTGACCTCGGGGACGGCTCGGAGTAGGGGCTCGACGTGCGGGTGCTCCGGTGGCCGAAAATCACGATTTGGGGGAATTCACGAATTCTCGCCGGAGAAGGGACAATAGCTTGGGGAAAATGGGGGAAAATGGAGCTGGAGTAGAGGGCTAGCTTTGTGCGGGACGAACTTGGGAATGGTGGAGTGTGGAGGGTGAATTTCTCGGAGAAGCTCGGCTCGGTTCGCGCGGCGCGAGGAAGAAGAAGACCGAGCGAGCGCGGGGAAGTGGAAATGGCCAAGTGAGCTAGTGAGAGGAGGGGTGTGAGTGCGCGGTGGAGTGATTGAGCACGCAAGGGAGGCACTGTGCGGCTTCGGGAGCGTGCGAGCGCGTGGGTGGCTGTCGCGGTCGCCATTGATGGCGTGGCGAACTCGAACAGAGCGCACAGGCGCGGTTGGGCGTCAAAGATCATCGCGTGATGAAGTGGAGATCCTCAGCAGAGGCTTTGGCGCGACGCGAATGGACTCTACCGCCTGCAGTGCACTCGGCGCGGCGCGAGCGCGCGTGCGGCCACGGCGGCGCGCGACCGTATGATGGCGCTCCGCGGCGCGAGGCGAGGCGAGGCGACAGCGGCGAAGTGATGGCTCGGGAGTGGCCGGACAAGAGCTAGGCGACAAGCGCCAGCGTCCGCCGCGGCTTGGCCAGCTCAGCGCCGCCTGCGCCGCTCGCCGGCCACGTGGCGGCCGAGCTCCGGCCAGCGCAGCGCACGCCAGGGGCACTGTAGCATGCCCGTGGAGCTCCGATTTCCAAATTCGAATTTTCTCCAAAAATTCGAACTGAACTTCGAAACGGGTAAAATTAAAAGTTGGGGTCTGAGGTGTGGGACACAACTTTCGAGCTTGGACCAGGCACTTCGACCAGGCGCTACGGCGCTTCGAGCTTGAACCGCAAGCTCGAGCTTGCCGAGCCTCGAATGGTCGGAAATGCCACTCGAGGGTGAGTGCCCCCCTCGAGCTTGGCTGCGAAGCCTCGAGCGTGACGGAACGTCGCTCGAGGGTAAGTGCCCCCTCGAGCTTGGCTGCGGAGCCTCGAGCGTGACGGAACGTCGCTCGAGGGTAAGTGCCCCCTGGAGCTTGGCTGCGGAGCCTCGAGCGTGCCGAAACGTCGCTCGAGGGTGAGTCCTCGAGCTTGGCTGCGGAGCCTCGAGCGTGCCGGAACGTCGGGGCCTCGAGGGTCCTATCGTGCGGCCTCGAATCGTGACGGAAACTACTGGCTAGGCTCGATCGTGACGGACATAGCTCGATCGTCACGGACATAGCTCGATCGTCACGGACATAGCTCGATCGTCACGGACAATACTGACTAGGCTCGATCGTCACGGACATAGCTCGATCGTGACGGACATCCCCGCTCGAGGGTTATCGAGCGGAACGAACGCCGTGGCGAGGTTGTCGCGAAGGGCTGTAGGTGATGACAACTACTCTTTTGGTCCGAGATTTTTAAGTTCAGCACCCAAGTCTTGAGATTTCAGTTGGGTGTCCAAACAACCCTTGTTTCTGAATTAAAAATTGAATTTTGGATGGATTTTTTTTTGAATTTCAACCCATAATTCCCTGTTGCGTTGATTTAATTGCACTTTTTAAGTCTTTTGACATCAGAGATGTCACAGCCTACCCCCCTTAAAAGGAATCTCGTCCCGAGATTCGATTAAACCTAGAGATAGAGAGGGGAAAAGAAATACCTCGGCTTATGAAAGTATGTCGGGGAAATTCTTCCTAAGATAGTCCTCGGTTTCCACGTGGCTTCATCTTCGGAGTGATGACTCCACTGAACTTTGTACATTTTAACTCCCTTCCTTCGTGTTTGTCGCTCTTTCTCGTCGAGGATCTTAACGGGATGCTCATCATAAGAGAGATCCGGTTCAACCGAGAGTTCCTCTTGTTCAACAACTTCGGTCGGAACACGAAGACACCTCTTGAGTTGAGAAACATGGAATACATTGTGTACAGCTGAAAGTTTTTCGGGAAGCTTCACTTGATAGGCTACCGGCCCATATTGCTGAGTAATTTCATACGAGCCGATATAACGAGGTGCAAGCTTTCCTTTTAGTCCGAATCTTTGCACACCTTTGGTCGGGGAGACTTTAAGATACACGTGATCACCAACTTCAAACTGAAGTGGTTTTCGCCATTGATCAAAGTAACTCTTCTGCCTTGACTGGGCAGTTCTCAAATTTTCACAAATGATTCTAACCTTTTCCTCTGCTTCCTTTACAAGGTCAGGGCCATAAGCATACCTCTCGCCTGCCTGGGACCAACACGACGGGGTCCGACATCTTCTACCATATAAGGCTTCGAAAGGTGCCATTTTGAGACTCGCTTGGTAGCTGTTGTTATAGGAGAATTCGGCCAGGGATAGACACTTCTCCCAATTCTTCCCATAATGAATAACACAAGCTCGAAGCATATCCTCAAGTATTTGATTTACCCTTTCCGTCTGCCCATCGGTCTGTGGGTGATATGCTGAACTACGGATCAGTTTGGTGCCTAGGGATAATTGCAACTGTTCCCAAAAGCGTGCTACGAACGGAGCACCACGATCTGAAATTATCGTCTTGGGTACCCCATGTAGACAAACGATCCGCTCCAAATAAATCTCCGCGTACTTCTTAGCAGCATAAAGGGTATTGACTGGAATAAAATGGGCAGTCTTAGTAAGGCGATCCACAATTACCCAAATGGAATCGTGTCCCTGAGGGGTTCTGGGAAGTCCGACAATAAAATCCATGCTTATATCTTCCCATTTCCATGAGGGGATAGGTAGAGGTTGAAGCGTGCCTGCTACCTTCAAGTGGCTGGCCTTAACCCGCTGGCATGTGTCACATTCCGACACATATGTGGCAATTTCTCGCTTCATCCGAGTCCACCAAAAGTTTTGTTTCAAATCTTGGTACATTTTGGTGCTGCCGGGATGGATAGAAAATTTAGAGAGATGTGCCTCATCCATAATCTTCCTCCGGAGTTCCGTGTTTTTAGGCACCACGAGGCGATGCCCAAACCACATTACTCCCTGCCCATCTAGCCGGAAACACTTGTACTTCTCTTTCACCTTCTCCTTAGACAATTTCCTTTTAAGGATTTTAATGCTCGCGTCATTTAATTGGGCTACAACAATCTGATCGTGCAAGGTTGGTTCCACTGCAATATGGCTGAAGTACCCGTGTGGAACAATCTCCAAATTGAGCTTTGCCATTTCATGACACAGGGTGTCAGCGTAGGACTCCACGGAAAAACAATGACAACGAGCCTTGCGGCTTAGTGCATCCGCAACTACATTAGCCTTCCCGGGGTGATAATGCACACTAAGGTCATAGTCCTTTGCTAACTCCAACCATCTTCGCTGTCTCATATTCAAATGTGCCTGAGTGAAAACATATTTGAGGCTCTTGTGGTCTGTGTATATGTTGCAGGGAACACCCATCAAATAGTGTCTCCACATCTTGAGAGCATGAATGACCGCTGCTAACTCAAGATCATGCGTGGGGTAGTTTTGCTCATGAGGCCGAAGTGCTCGAGAAGCATAAGCAATGACTCGGTTCTCTTGCATGAGAACACAGCCAAGGCCGGTGCCTGATGCATCGCAATAGACATCATAGGGCTTGGTGCAATCCGGCTGAGCCAAAACTGGGGCTGAAGTCAAATGTCTTCGCAAGGTGTGGAAAGCTTCATCGCATTTGTCATTCCACTCAAATTTGACTCCCTTCTTTAAGAGTTCGGTCATGGGCTTCGCAATCCGAGAGAAGTCCGGAATAAAACGGCGGTAATAACCGGCTAAACCCAGAAAACTCCGAATCTCGTGGACAGAAGTAGGTGGTTGTCAATCCAACACCTCTTGCACTTTGGTTGGATCCACGGATATACCATCCTTGGAAACCGTGTGGCCTAAGAACTTCACGCTCTCTAACCAGAATTCACACTTGGAGAACTTGGCGTAGAGCCGGTGATCTCTCAACCTTTGAAGAACAATGCGAAGGTGCTCGGCATGCTCTTCCTCATTCTTAGAATATATAAGAATGTCGTCAATGAAAACCACCACAAACTTGTCTAGCTCTGACATGAAGACCGAATTCATGAGGTACATGAAGTAGGCCGGGGCATTGGTGAGTCCAAAAGACATAACCAAGAATTCATAAAGTCCATAACGTGTGGAAAAGGCAGTCTTTGGAATGTCACAAGGCCTGATTTTGATTTGGTGATAGCCAGAGCGAAGGTCAATCTTGGAGAACACTCTGGCGCCAGCTAGTTGGTCAAACAAGATGTCAATACGGGGGAGTGGGTACTTGTTCTTAATAGTTACCGCATTGAGAGGCCGGTAATCAATACACAACCTCAAGGAATGGTCCTTCTTCTTCACAAAGATAGCGGGACATCCCCAGGGTGATACACTTGGACGAATGAAACCTTTATCTAGCAATTCTTGGAGTTGAATTTTTAATTCAGCCAATTCAGTGGGCGGCATTCTATATGGTCTCTTTGATATAGGTGCTATGCCAGGTTGAAGTTCAATCACGAATTCAATGTCTCTATCCGGCGGCATCCCAGGTAAGTCATCCGGAAATACATCGGCGTACTCACATACCACCGGAATGTCCTTTAGTTGGGTTTCTACCATTGTGTAAGCGCACGCATCGACGCAAGTCCGTTGTGGCAGATATAGCACACTCGGGCCATGCGTAGGCGAGTTTATCTCAACAACTCGTTCCGCAACATCTAGGACAACCTTATGTTGAGTCATCCAATTGGCTCCTAACACAATGTCAATTCCATCCATTCCCAGCAGAATCAAATCAGTAGGAAATGTTTTACTTCCCAGCCTGATTGGAACTTTTCGGGTGACTTGGTTGGATGAAAGTTTACCTCCCGCAGTTGATATCACATAAGATGATTTGGTATGGTACGATTTTAATCCGCATTTCACATGAAATCTTGTGCTTATAAAACTATGTGTTGCCCCGGAATCAAACAATATCACAGCAGGTTGAGTGCAGATAGGGAAAGTACCAGTCATGTCTGGGGCTCCCTCGGGTAGGTCGGCCAAGGTGGTGTAGTTGAGCCGTCCTTTCCGAACTTGCACACGCTGCTGCTGCTTGCCCTTGCCTTGCTGATTTCCCGGGCGTTGGTTTTGCTGCTTGTTCTGCGGACAATCCTTGATAAAATGATCTTTACTTCCACACTTGAAGCACTGATAGCCGGCTCCAGGGCGAGCTGGCTGCTGTGCATTTTGCCTTGGTGCTTGCTGCTGCTGCGGCGGTGGAGGGAAACGAGGCGCGTTAGGCTGTGGCGGCCTAGCAACCCATCCACCTCCCTGAGGTGCCCTGAACTGTCCCTGCGGTGCAGCCGGGGGAACCAAGCGGAACCTCTGTGGCTGCGCGCTTGACGGTCCAGCGGGAGTCTTCCTCTTCTTCTCCGCCTTGTGCACCATATTGGCGTCTTCCTGGGCAATGGCAAGGTTCACGAGATCGCCGTACGAGGCAGCACGGGTGGTGGCCAACTGTGCCTTTAACTTGGTGTTAAGGCCACGTCGGAACCTCTCTAGCTTCTTCTCGTCGGAGTCGGCGTGATGACCCGCATAAGGGCACAGACCATTGAAGGCCTGGGCGTACTGAAGCACTGTACGGGTACCCTGGGTCAGCGCCAAAAACTCATTCAGCTTTCGCTCTACTAGACCGGCCGGAATGTGATGAGCCTTGAATGCAGCCTTGAACTCATCCCACTCAACTACATGACCCTCCTGCTGCAGGGCCAGGTAGTTCTCCCACCATAGGAGAGCTGGGCCGCGGAGCTGCTGCGCCGCGAACACTACCTTGCGGCTGGAAGTGCAAGGCGTCGCCAGGATGGTAAACTTGGACTCGATAGCTCGAATCCAGGTGTCGGCCTCCAAGGGCTCATCAGCTCGTGAGAAAATCGGTGGGTGCGCTGCCAGAAAATCCTCATATCTGGCCACCTGAGGCTGAGGGGCCCGTTGACCTCCCTGCTGAAGCATCTGCTGCTGCATCATCTGCTGCTGATGCTGCAGGTTCCGGAGAATCTCCGTTTGCGTGGCATACAGCTGCTGCCACGTCGGAGGTTGCTGCGGTGGAGGAGGTGGCGGTGGCTGTTGCTGCCCCTCTGGCCCCTGCTGGTTAGCGTTGGAGCCACTAGCGTCGTGACCGCTGCGGGTGATTGCCATCTGCAGTAGGGACTTGTATTAGCCACATTCCATAAGCTTGCATAATGAATGACAAGATAGAACGTGACAATATATTAAGTGTACTGCGCAGAATGACAAATCAGCACGCAGTTCGGGAGAAAAATCATATCTCCCAACAGGAAACAAGTCAAATGCTCCCATTCGGTCAGTAGCTCGGAAATTTTATGCTCTACAACTTTCATGTTGGGCTCGGATTCAAATTCGGACTGGAACTAAGCCTAAAAATTCAATCTTTAGCTCTCTGCATTTGCTGTTTTTCAGCAGGCCGAGCTATAGTGTTTTGGTTGCCATTTTTATTTCGCTTAACCAATGGGGTTGCAATTTGGTGATCATTTTGTTTGACAAATTCCAAACAACTTGGTAGTTCACATCACAGCCCAGAAATGAATGGAAAACCCATCAATAATTAAAACTAGGTCAGCTGCAGAATGTTTTCAACACAGCTATTACACTTCATCAAGTTTTACACCACAACCACACCATTAATTTACATTGCCACCAAAAGGTAAAGAGGGGGAGCTCAACTCCATCTAGCCTATTACAAGACGAAGCCAAAACTTAGGCCTAGCGGAGGAGTACTTGCTACTACCACTCTAAAAATCATCCAGGTTGTTAGCGGTAGCCTCGCTGCCCATAGGTGAAGGTGGAGCTGGAAGGGACGGCATGTTATCCTCGGTGTCCATGTCGGAATCGGGGGCCTCTCCTTCACCATTCCCTCCTTCTTGCTCAAGAAGGTGCTGAGCGTCATGGGCGGCAAGCATAGCATTTGCATGCTCCAAGGTACCATGTACCTCCTCAAGCTCATCTCTAGTTTGTGCTAACTCATTCTGGGTGTTGTTGTGTGCAATCTGGAGGTCATTCAATTGCCTCTCCAAGTCAGCAATTATGGCATCTCTAGTGGTCACCTCAATGGACAAAGAGGTCCTCTCTACCCCTATGTCACGGGCGCGAGCGGACATGTCCATAGCAATGTTGAGCATCTCGCTCTGCGACCGTCCAAGAAGTGCCTGCAAACGGTGATACGCCCGTATCCACCTCATCATCAAAGCGGCTGCTGCGACGGGGTTCTCCGCCATCCTCAAAGGAGAGCTAAGGTAGCGCCTCATCCAGTGGGGATCATCCGGCTGAGTTGGTGGAAACAGCCCAAGCAACTGGTGCTCTACCAAGCTCTGGTTCTGAGCACAAAAAGAACTGATGCCATTCAAGGCAGCTAGCTCACAAGTCGTCTCCATGTGGTGTCCATGAACTTCCACCGTCCAGGTGGGGGAACTAGGACACGGCGGGTGACGGTGTACCACCAAACGCACACGGGAACGAGTCACACCACGGTCTCGGATGAGGATTCTCTCATATTGTGGCGGTGTAGGGTAGCCAAGTGCCTGTAGAACCGACCACAAGATGCTAGGGAAGCCTTCCCATCCCAAGCAATCAGAGAAAGACACGTCGTTGGGGTAGCTAGCTGTGGCGGTTCCACTCCGAAATTATTCCAAGTTAAGTACCTTGGGACCACTAATCACGTAGTCAGGCACTTAATCCGGAATAAGCTGGAGCGCCGTCGGATTAAACCCGATTAAACCACGTACTTTTCTCGATCGAAACAACAGCACGCCCACACGAAGGTGAGTTCCAGAGATAACAACATTCCACAAATTAACTTACACAAATAGGTATTACAAGTTATTACAAACCAGGTTCAAATTTAAATCAGAGTACAAGTCTTGCAGCGGAATTTAAAAGTTCAACAACTGAAATTAACGTTCATTGCAGCGGAAGATAAACATCTAACGACGATACAAGCAACTCCGTGCTGAAGCCTGCCACGAAGCTACTCCTCCCGATCCTCGCCAGAGGACGGAACCCATTCGATGTGCCAGCCAGGTGGAACCTGGACAGGCCAAGACAAAGCATCGACATCCAAAGGAATACCTGTAAAATAATGCCACAAGCAAGGCTGAGTATACTAATACTCAGCAAGACTTACCCGTCGGGTGAAAACTACATCACCGACATCTAGACAATGAAAGGCTTTTGGCTAGTGGGTTTGTTTGCCAAAAAGCAACTAAATAAGTCCTTGCTTTCAAGTTTTAGCATCATATTCTAGTAAATTTAACCATTCTAGATTAGCATCCTCTCTAAGCATACAAGTGGTGCAATACAATTTAATTCATACAACAAGTTCATAAATCTCATAATTCCACTTGTTACTCAATGTAGCAGGGCGGTCAAGCAGTCTCATTAACCGCGAGAAGCGGACAGTTCGAACCGAATTTGTGCTACCTGGCCAGGGAAAACCCAACACACACGGATACTCTGCCTGCTATAAAAGGTACAAGCATTTCCCAACCTTTCCCATCGATCCACAATTCGGAACCGGGTCCACTTCCTTAGGATAAAGGTTTACTGCTTCACTCACAGCATCACGCATATATCCACAAGTGTACGGCAGGGGAAACAAAGTTTCCAAGGAGAGATGGCTATCGGCCCTAGCTGCTTCAATCTGGTACCGGGCTTACCGGCTCCCATATACCGGCATGCATGTGGTACGTTCAAAAACTTGACACACTCAACCACACATTTCGACCTTAAATCAATTATCATACACGGACGGGAGATCTACATCTATCATCCCGCCCGTCAATCCTTATGATTCCAACATAAGTAAAGACAAGCAATTCCTATGTCTCGCGAGTGACAGGAAATCACTCGACTTGTAACGGACCTAAAGCAATGCTCTATCGATCCTTTCATACTAGTATTGCAATTCATAGGTACTAGGAAATGTGCAGCTAAGGTATTCAATCAACTCCTTGAAACGTAAATGCACAGACATAGAGAATTCAAAGTGCATAATTTGGTAAAGTTAGGTTATGCTCCGGGGCTTGCCTTCTTGCTCGGACTGGGGGTTAGCCTCCGGGTTGGTCACTTCTACACCGGCAATGTGCTCCGGGACTCCTTCCTCGTCTGCGGGGATGAGGGTGTAGTCGCCGTCTGGGATAGCGCCTTCTACATGATATGCATAACTTAGGGTGGCTGTTCTGGAATTTCAGATTCCATTTATTTTATTCTATCTAACTACAAAAAGGTTTATTCTTTTATATAAATCGATTTCCATCTAGATTACTTCGCATTTTTGTTTCTCCATTTCTGTTCATCATTTTTATCTATAAACTTTATGACAGCTACTGGAGTATAAGAGCTAAGCTCATTCCAAAACTTAGCTAATTTTGCGCTACACATAATTTATTAAAAATGTGCAAACAGTTAGCTGCAGAAAGTGAAATAAATGCATAATAAATTGAATTTTTATCTATTTCAGGAGATCTTTCTACCAAAGCTAGGCATAAGTATGAGGAGGGCTCCGGCCAAGTGATGGCTCAAAATAACCCTTGGGTAGTCCTCAATAATTTTCCATCCAAAAACACATATTTAATTATTTACCATCCTAAGCTGAGCAAAAATTAAGTTTCTCATTTTTCACAGGTGTGATAACGAGTTTTTAGTCTCCAGGAGCAAAATGGTGATTTTTCACTATACAAATTATTTTTAATGATTTCTGCACTGCAAAAAGACAGAAAACCTATTTTAATTCATAACAGGAGCTATAGTTCATATTTTTACGTCCCCTTTGGACACAAGCTGTCCAAAGCCACTATACACAACATATCCAAAGCTCAACCCTAGCGCAGCTCTGGATTGGAAATGGTGCATAACTTTAGATTTTCCTTGTTTGAATTTTAATTCAAAAACAGTTCGTCAAAAGTACAAACATGTCTAATAGAGATTGTAATTTAGACTCTCACGAATCCAGAGAGTATTTTTGTGCATTTTTCTGATTTTTGTACGATTTTTAATGGATTTTACAATTTCGGGAAAATCAAACCTAGACTTAAGAATCTTTTTACGCAGAGAACCCTAGATCTTTCAAAACTTCGCGAACCAGTCCTGCACTTTTGCACAGAGGCCCTTAAACAAAGGTAGACGATGAAGAAAGGTCCCTGGGACCTCGCCGGAGTTGCGCCGGGCAAACTACGGCGAACTAGGCACGGGGAAGTGGGGGGAAATGATCCTGGGCTCACCACGAGTCGTTTGAGGACGGTTTGGAGGCTGGGGGAGGTCGGAGTTGTGCCGGCGACGAGGAGGTGGCGGCGCGGCCGCCGCCGCTTCTACGCCGGCGAGCTCGGGGTCGTTCGCGGAGGGGGGAGAGGTCCTTGAGCACCAGCAGAGCTTGGGGAAGCTAATGGCGTGCTCGAGGAAGCTCGGGGACGGCTCGGAGTAGGGTCTCGACGTGCGGGTGCTTCGACGGCCGGAATTCGCGATTTGGGGGAAATCGCAAATTCTCGCCGGAGAAGGGACAATAGCTTGGGGAAAGTTGGGGGTTTTGGAGCTGGTGGAGTGGACTAGCTCCGTGCGGGATGGATTGGGGAATGGTGGAGCGTGGACGAGGAATTTCGCGAAGAGCTTGGGTTCGGCTTGCGCGTCGCGAGGAGGAAGAAGACCGAGCGAGCGCGGGGAAATGGAAATGACCAAGTGAGCGAGTGAGAGGAGGGGTGGGAGTGCGCGGTGGAGTGCTTGGGCACGCAAGGGAGGCACTGTGCGGCCTCGGGAGCGTGCGAGCGCGTGGGTGGCTGTCGCGGTCGCCATTGATGGCGCGGCGAGCTCGAACAGAGCGCGCGCGACACGATTGGGCGAGGAAGATTGTGGCGTGATCGCTGGGGATCCTCCACAGTGCTCCTTGGCGCGTAGCGAGCGAGCATCGCGACTGCGGGGCGGCGCTGCGCGGCTGCGACCAGTGCCGAGCGAGCTTGCCATGATGGCGCTCCGCGGCGCGAGGCAGCAGTGCGCCGTCGCCCGCGAAGTGACGGTACGGAAGGCTTGGACAAACGCGTGAGGACAAAAGCTAGCTGCCGCCACAGCTCGGCCGACCCGACGCGGTCTCCGCCACACGCCGGCCACGTGGCGGCCGGACTCCGGCCGGAGCAGAGCGCGCCAGGGGCGAGCTGGCAGCCCCGTGGAGCTCTTTGCCCCTTTTGAACTTTCTCCAAAAATTTGAGCTGAACTTCGAAACGTGTAAAATTAAAAGTTGGAGTTTGAGGTGCGGGACACAACTTCCGAGCTTGGACCGGGCACTTCGACCAGGCGCTACGGCGCTTCGAGCTTGAACGCAAGCTCGAGCTTGCCGAGCCTCGAATGGTCGGAAACGCCACTCGAGGGTGAGTGCCCCCCTCGAGCTTGGCTGCGAAGCCTCGAGCGTGACGGAACGTCGCTCGAGGGTGAGTCCTCGAGCTTGGCTGCGGAGCCTCGAGGGTGACGGAACGTCGCTCGAGGGTGAGTCCTCGAGCTTGGCTGCGGAGCCTCGAGGGTGACGGAACGTCGCTCGAGGGTAAGTCCTCGAGCTTGGCTGCGGAGCCTCGAGCGCGACGGACGGCGGGGCCTCGAGGGTCCTGTCGTGCAGCCTCGAATCGTGACGGAAACTACCGGCTAGGCTCGATCGTCACGGACATAGCTCGATCGTCACGGACATACTGACTAGGCTCGATCGTCACGGACATAGCTCGATCGGGACGGATTTTTACGGCTAACCTCGATCGTGACGGACATTCCCGCTCGAGGGTCACCGATCGGCGCGAACGCCGTGGCGAGGTTGTCGCGAAGGGCTGTCCGAGATGTTTAAGTTTTAGTTGGGTGCCAAACAACCCTTGTTTTTGAGTTATAATTGAATTTTTGACGAATTTTTGAATTTCAACCCAATTTCCTGTTGCATTGATTTTAATTGCACTTTTTAATTCTTTTGACATCAGAGATGTCACAGCCTACCCCCCTTAAAAGGAATCTCGTCCCGAGATTCGATTACACTTAGGAACAAGGTGGGAAAAAGGTACCTTGGTCTAAGAAAGGATGTCGGGGTAGTTCTTCTTTAGATAGTCTTCGGTTTCCCATGTGGCTTCATCTTCGGAGTGATGACTCCACTGAATTTTGTACATTTTAACTCCCTTCCTTCGTGTTTGTCTCTCTTTCTCGTCGAGGATCTTAACAGGATACTCATCATAAGAGAGATCCGGTTTAACCGAGAGTTCCTCTTCAATAACCTCGGTTGGAACACGAAGACACCTCTTGAGTTGAGAAACATGGAATACATTGTGTACCGCTGAAAGTTTCTCGGGAAGCTTCACTTGATAGGCTACCGGCCCACATTGCTGAGTGATTTCATACGGGCCGATAAAGCGAGGTGCAAGCTTGCCTTTTAGTCCGAATCTATGCACACCCTTGGTCGGGGAGACCTTAAGACACACGTGATCACCAACTTCAAACTGAAGTGGCTTCCGCCGCTGGTCAAAGTAGCTCTTTTGCCGTGACTGAGCGGTCTTCAAGTTCTCCCGAATGATCCTACCCTTTTCTTCTGCTTCCTTCACAAGGTCAGGGCCATAAGTATATCTCTCGCCTGCCTGGGACCAACACAACGGGGTCCGACATCTTCTACCATATAAGGCTTCGAAAGGTGCCATTTTAAGGCTCGCTTGGTAGCTGTTGTTATAGGAGAATTCAGCCAGAGACAAACATTTCTCCCAATTCTTCCCATAATGGATAACACAAGCTCGAAGCATATCCTCGAGTATTTGGTTTACCCTTTCCGTCTGCCCATCGGTCTGTGGGTGATATGCCGAACTACGGATCAGTTTGGTGCCTAGGGACAATTGCAACTGTTCCCAAAAGCGTGCTACGAACGGAGCACCACGATCTGAAATTATCGTCTTGGGTACCCCATGTAGACAAACGATCCGCTCCAAATAAATCTCCGCGTACTTCTTAGCGTTATAAAAGGTATTGACCGGAATAAAATGTGCGGTCTTGGTAAGGCGGTCCACAATTACCCAAATGGAGTCGTGCCCCTGCGGGGTTCTGGGAAGTCCAACAATAAAGTCCATGTTTATGTCTTCCCACTTCCATGAGGGAATAGGTAGAGGTTGAAGCGTGCCTGCTACCTTCAAGTGGCTGGCCTTAACCCGCTGGCATGTGTCACATTCCGACACATATGTGGCAATTTCTCGCTTCATCCGAGTCCACCAAAAGTTTTGTTTCAAATCTTGGTACATTTTGGTGCTGCCGGGATGGATAGAAAATTTAGAGAGATGTGCCTCATCCATAATCTTCCTCCGGAGATCCGTGTTTTTGGGCACCACGAGGCGATGTCCAAACCACATCACTCCCTGCCCATCCAACCGGAAACATTTGTACTTCTCTTTCACCTTCTCCTTAGACAATTTCCGTTTAAGAACTTTAATGCCCGCGTCATTTAATTGGGCTACAACAATCTGATCGTGCAAGGTTGGTTCCACTGCAATATGGCTGAAGTACCCGTGTGGAACAATCTCCAAATTGAGCTTTGCCATTTCATGACACAGGGTGTCAGCGTAGGACTCCACGGAAAGACAATGACAATGAGCCTTGCGGCTTAGTGCATCCGCAACTACATTAGCCTTCCCGGGGTGATAATGCACACTAAGGTCATAGTCCTTTGCTAACTCCAACCATCTTCGCTGTCTCATATTCAAATGTGCCTGAGTGAAGACATATTTGAGGCTCTTGTGGTCTGTGTATATGTTGCAGGGAACACCCATCAAATAGTGTCTCCACATCTTGAGAGCATGAATGACCGCTGCTAACTCAAGATCGTGCGTGGGGTAGTTTTGCTCATGAGGCCGAAGTGCTCGAGAAGCATAAGCAATGACCCGGTTTTCTTGCATGAGAACACAGCCAAGACCGGTGCCTGATGCATCGCAATAGACATCATAAGGCTTGGTGCAATCGGGCTGAGCCAAAACTGGGGCTGAAGTTAAATGTCTTCGCAAGGTGTGGAAAGCTTCCTCACATTTGTCATTCCACTCAAATTTAACTCCCTTCTTCAAGAGTTCGGTCATGGGCTTTGCTATCCGAGAGAAATCCGGAATAAAGCGGCGGTAATACCCGGCTAAACCCAGAAAACTCCGAATCTCGTGGACAGAAGTAGGTGGTTGCCAATCTAGCACCTCTTGCACTTTGGTTGGATCCACGGATATACCATCCTTGGAAACCGTGTGACCTAAAAACTTCACGCTCTCCAGCCAAAAATTCACACTTGGAGAACTTGGCGTAGAGCTGGTGATCTCTCAATCTCTGAAGAACAATGCGAAGGTGCTCGGCATGCTCTTCCTCATTCTTAGAATATATAAGAATGTCATCAATGAAAACCACCACAAACTTGTCTAGTTCAGACATGAAGACCGAATTCATGAGGTACATGAAGTAGGCCGGGGCATTGGTGAGTCCAAAAGACATAACCAAGAATTCATAAAGTCCATATCGTGTGGAAAAGGCAGTCTTTGGAATGTCACAAGGCCTGATTTTGATTTGGTGATAGCCAGAGCGAAGGTCAATCTTGGAGAACACTCTGGCGCCAGCTAGTTGGTCAAACAAGATGTCAATACGGGGAAGCGGATACTTGTTCTTAATAGTTACCGCATTGAGAGGCCGGTAATCAATACACAACCTCAAGGAATGGTCCTTCTTCTTCACAAAGATAGCGGGACATCCCCAAGGTGATACACTTGGACGAATGAAACCCTTATCTAGCAATTCTTGGAGTTGAATTTTTAATTCAGCCAATTCATTGGGCGGCATTCTATATGGTCTCTTTGATATAGGTGCTGTGCCGCGAACACGACCTTGCGGTTGGAGGTGCAAGGCGTCGCCAGAATGGTGAACTTGGACTCGATAGCTCGAATCCAGGTGTCGGCCTCCAAAGGTTCGTCAGCTCGAGAGAAGATCGGCGGGTGCGTCGCCAGAAAATCCTCGTATCGGGCCACCTGAGGCTGAGGGGCCCGTTGACCTCCCCGCTGAAGCATCTGCTGCTGCATCATCTGTTGCTGATGCTGCAGGTTCCGGAGAATCTCCGTTTGCGTGGCGTAGAGCTGCTGCCACGTAGGAGGTTGCTGCGGTGGAGGAGGTGGCGGTGGCTGTTGCTGCCCCTCTGGCCCCTGCTGGTTAGCGTTGGAGCCACTAGCGTCGTGACCGCTGCGGGTGATTGCCATCTGCAGCAGGTACTTGTATTAGCCACATTCCATAAGCTTGCATAATGAATGACAAGATAGAACGTGACAATATATTAAGTGTACTGCGCAGAATGGCAAATCAGCACGCAGTTCGGGAGAAAAATCATATCTCCCAACAGGAAACAAGTCAAATGCTCCCATTCGGTCAGTAGCTCGGAAATTTTATGCTCTACAACTTTCATGTTGGGCTCGGAATCAAATTCGGACTGGAACTAAGCCGAAAAATTCAATCTTTAGCTCTCTGCATTTGCTGTTTTTCAGCAGGCCGAGCTATAGTGTTTTGGTTGCCATTTTTATTTCGCTTAACCAATGGGGTTGCAATTCGGTGATCATTTTGTTTGACAAATTCCAAACAACTTTGTAGTTCACATCACAGCCCAGAAATGAATGGAAAACCCATCAATAATTAAAACAAGGTCAGCTGCAGAACGTTTTCAACACAGCTGTAACAACATCATCAAGTTTTACACCACAACCACACCATTAATTTACATTGCCACCAAATAGGAGGAGCTCAACTCCATCTAGCCTATTATAACATGAAGCCAAAATCTAGGCCTAGCGGAGGAGTAAACTTGCTACTACCACTCTAAAAATCATCCAAGTTATTAGCGGTAGCCTCGCTGCCCATAGGTGAAGGTGGAGCTGGAAGGGGCGGCATGTCATCCTCGGTGTCCATGTCGGAATCGGGGGCCTCTCCTTCACCATTCCCTCCTTCTTGCTCAAGAAGGTGCTGAGCGTCATGGGCGGCAAGCATAGCATTTGCATGCTCCAAGGTACCATGTACCTCCTCAAGCTCATCTCTAGTTTGTGCTAACTCATTCTGGGTGTTGTTGTGTGCAATCTGGAGGTCATTCAATTGCCTCTCCAAGTCAGCAATCATGGCATCTCTAGTGGTCACCTCAATGGACAAAGAGGTCCTCTCAACCCCTATGTCACGGGCGCGAGCCGACATGTCCATGGCAATGTTGAGCATCTCGCTCTGCGACCGTCCAAGAAGTGCCTGCAAACGGTGATAGGCTCGGATCCACCTCATCATCAAAGCGGCTGCTGCGACGGGGCTCTCCGCCATCCTCAAAGGAGAGCTAAGGTAGCGCCTCATCCAGTGGGGATCATCCGGCTGAGTTGGTGGAAACAGCCCAAGCAACTGGTGCTCTACCAAGCTCTGGTTCTGAGCACAAAAAGAACTGATGCCATTCAAGGCAGCTAGCTCACAAGTCGTCTCCATGTGGTGTCCATGAACTTCCACCGTCCAGGTGGGGGAACTAGGACACGGCGGGTGGCGATAGACCACCAAACGCACACGGGAACGAGTCACACCACGGTCTCGGATGAGGATTCTCTCATATTGTGGCGGTGTAGGGTAGCCAAGTGCCTGTAGAACCGACCACAAGATGCTAGGAAAACCTTCCCATCCCAAGCAATCAGAGAAGGACACGTCGTTGGGGTGGCTAGCCAGGTCAGCGAGGGCGTCCATCTGAACCAAAAGGAAAAAGGGGCAAGGGTGAGCACCGGGTAGCGCCAAAGAATAAGAACAGATTCTGTGCAGGGTAGTAAAAATTTCAAAACTCGAAATCTACAAGCTCAAAAATTCCCAAATTTGGCCAGGACATTGTTTAAGTAATTCCTAACAAGTTTCATTTTGGAGGTTTGAGCAGAAACTGTCGTTAAGATGGTGTAAAAATTCAATTTTTATCTCACTGTCCCCAGAAATTTCCAGCAGACAGGGGGTTACCATTTTTAGCATAACTCCAATTTTACTGAACCATTTTCGTTGAAATTTCTCCAGCATTTACTCCATAATATTTATGACAACTTTCGTGTTGAACACTTTTTCGTTCGACAACGTTTTCAGTTTCGAATTAAGGGTGCAACAGATTGTTCTCAGCAGGATTTTTGGGTTGTGATTTCAATTCCTTTGATGGCGGTTCGATTCGGTCACTTATTAAAATCCATGTCAATTCAGTGAGATGCAATGCATGAGCGGCCTATTCGTTCTCTCCAACACACATGCCAATAACTTTTGGCTTACGAAATTAGTGCCGGTGGCTAGGCAATATCCGTCTCTCCCTATATTAACTAGTCGAACTTCTAACCGTCTCAACATACGGATTCGCGGTTAGTGTACCTGCAGAAAATTTCATTTCAGAGCATGTATAATCAACCTTTCGTGCCAGCACTCACGAAAGCGTCTCCATTCATTACCACCCACTATATAGAGGTGGCACCCGAACGTTTAACATTGAACGGGCAATGTTCATATGTCACCAAAGCAACATATTGACAGTTTCATACGCTATTGGAATAGCGTATTGACTTTGTGCCGCCATCATATTTGCATATGATGCCGTGGTACGCTACAGCAATCGCCGTACCTTGCGCCCACCATCCTATTCTATTTTCATACGCCATCACAGCGTATTGACTATGTGCCGCCACTATATTTTCATATAGTGCCGTGGTACGTTACAGCAATCGCCGTACCTTGCGCCCACCATTGCGGAAAGTAAATGACAGAATGAAATGTGCTGGAAGTCAGTATAATATATTATTTGCCACCTATCATATCGTGATCCCTTAACCCACATAGGCTTCACGCTCTAGGTAAGATCCTTAGCGGTCCTAACAACAACCTTCCACCGAAAAGCACGGCGGAAGTACGAGTTGGCAAATTTTATTCCAAAAATATTTATTTAAGGTTTGTTGGTCTCTCCGGTGCGCTGTTTCGGCTCTGATGCCAGCTGTGGCGGTTCCACTCCGAAATTATTCCAAGTTAAGTACCTTGGGACCACTAATCACGTAGTCAGGCACTTAATCCGGAATAAGCTGGAGCGCCGTCGGATTAAACCCGATTAAACCACGTACTTTTCTCGATCGAAACAACAGCACGCCCACACGAAGGTGAGTTCCAGAGATAACAACATTCCACAAATTAACTTACACAAATAGGTATTACAAGTTATTACAAACCAGGTTCAAATTTAAATCAGAGTACAAGTCTTGCAGCGGAATTTAAAAGTTCAACAACTGAAATTAACGTTCATTGCAGCGGAAGATAAACATCTAACGACGATACAAGCAACTCCGTGCTGAAGCCTGCCACGAAGCTACTCCTCCCGATCCTCGCCAGAGGACGGAACCCATTCGATGTGCCAGCCAGGTGGAACCTGGACAGGCCAAGACAAAGCATCGACATCCAAAGGAATACCTGTAAAATAATGCCACAAGCAAGGCTGAGTATACTAATACTCAGCAAGACTTACCCGTCGGGTGAAAACTACATCACCGACATCTAGACAATGAAAGGCTTTTGGCTAGTGGGTTTGTTTGCCAAAAAGCAACTAAATAAGTCCTTGCTTTCAAGTTTTAGCATCATATTCTAGTAAATTTAACCATTCTAGATTAGCATCCTCTCTAAGCATACAAGTGGTGCAATACAATTTAATTCATACAACAAGTTCATAAATCTCATAATTCCACTTGTTACTCAATGTAGCAGGGCGGTCAAGCAGTCTCATTAACCGCGAGAAGCGGACAGTTCGAACCGAATTTGTGCTACCTGGCCAGGGAAAACCCAACACACACGGATACTCTGCCTGCTATAAAAGGTACAAGCATTTCCCAACCTTTCCCATCGATCCACAATTCGGAACCGGGTCCACTTCCTTAGGATAAAGGTTTACTGCTTCACTCACAGCATCACGCATATATCCACAAGTGTACGGCAGGGGAAACAAAGTTTCCAAGGAGAGATGGCTATCGGCCCTAGCTGCTTCAATCTGGTACCGGGCTTACCGGCTCCCATATACCGGCATGCATGTGGTACGTTCAAAAACTTGACACACTCAACCACACATTTCGACCTTAAATCAATTATCATACACGGACGGGAGATCTACATCTATCATCCCGCCCGTCAATCCTTATGATTCCAACATAAGTAAAGACAAGCAATTCCTATGTCTCGCGAGTGACAGGAAATCACTCGACTTGTAACGGACCTAAAGCAATGCTCTATCGATCCTTTCATACTAGTATTGCAATTCATAGGTACTAGGAAATGTGCAGCTAAGGTATTCAATCAACTCCTTGAAACGTAAATGCACAGACATAGAGAATTCAAAGTGCATAATTTGGTAAAGTTAGGTTATGCTCCGGGGCTTGCCTTCTTGCTCGGACTGGGGGTTAGCCTCCGGGTTGGTCACTTCTACACCGGCAATGTGCTCCGGGACTCCTTCCTCGTCTGCGGGGATGAGGGTGTAGTCGCCGTCTGGGATAGCGCCTTCTACATGATATGCATAACTTAGGGTGGCTGTTCTGGAATTTCAGATTCCATTTATTTTATTCTATCTAACTACAAAAAGGTTTATTCTTTTATATAAATCGATTTCCATCTAGATTACTTCGCATTTTTGTTTCTCCATTTCTGTTCATCATTTTTATCTATAAACTTTATGACAGCTACTGGAGTATAAGAGCTAAGCTCATTCCAAAACTTAGCTAATTTTGCGCTACACATAATTTATTAAAAATGTGCAAACAGCTAGCTGCAGAAAGTGAAATAAATGCATAATAAATTGAATTTTTATCTATTTCAGGAGATCTTTCTACCAAAGCTAGGCATAAGTATGAGGAGGGCTCCGGCCAAGTGATGGCTCAAAATAACCCTTGGGTAGTCCTCAATAATTTTCCATCCAAAAACACATATTTAATTATTTACCATCCTAAGCTGAGCAAAAATTAAGTTTCTCATTTTTCACAGGTGTGATAACGAGTTTTTAGTCTCCAGGAGCAAAATGGTGATTTTTCACTATACAAATTATTTTTAATGATTTCTGCACTGCAAAAAGACAGAAAACCTATTTTAATTCATAACAGGAGCTATAGTTCATATTTTTACGTCCCCTTTGGACACAAGCTGTCCAAAGCCACTATACACAACATATCCAAAGCTCAACCCTAGCGCAGCTCTGGATTGGAAATGGTGCATAACTTTAGATTTTCCTTGTTTGAATTTTAATTCAAAAACAGTTCGTCAAAAGTACAAACATGTCTAATAGAGATTGTAATTTAGACTCTCACGAATCCAGAGAGTATTTTTGTGCATTTTTCTGATTTTTGTACGATTTTTAATGGATTTTACAATTTCGGGAAAATCAAACCTAGACTTAAGAATCTTTTTACGCAGAGAACCCTAGATCTTTCAAAACTTCGCGAACCAGTCCTGCACTTTTGCACAGAGGCCCTTAAACAAAGGTAGACGATGAAGAAAGGTCCCTGGGACCTCGCCGGAGTTGCGCCAGGCAAACTACGGCGAACTAGGCACGGGGAAGTGGGGGGAAATGATCCTGGGCTCACCACGAGTCGTTTGAGGACGGTTTGGAGGCTGGGGGAGGTCGGAGTTGTGCCGGCGACGAGGAGGTGGCGGCGCGGCCGCCGCCGCTTCTACGCCGGCGAGCTCGGGGTCGTTCGCGGAGGGGGGAGAGGTCCTTGAGCACCAGCAGAGCTTGGGGAAGCTAATGGCGTGCTCGAGGAAGCTCGGGGACGGCTCGGAGTAGGGTCTCGACGTGCGGGTGCTTCGACGGCCGGAATTCGCGATTTGGGGGAAATCGCAAATTCTCGCCGGAGAAGGGACAATAGCTTGGGGAAAGTTGGGGGTTTTGGAGCTGGTGGAGTGGACTAGCTCCGTGCGGGATGGATTGGGGAATGGTGGAGCGTGGACGAGGAATTTCGCGAAGAGCTTGGGTTCGGCTTGCGCGTCGCGAGGAGGAAGAAGACCGAGCGAGCGCGGGGAAGTGGAAATGACCAAGTGAGCGAGTGAGAGGAGGGGTGGGAGTGCGCGGTGGAGTGCTTGGGCACGCAAGGGAGGCACTGTGCGGCCTCGGGAGCGTGCGAGCGCGTGGGTGGCTGTCGCGGTCGCCATTGATGGCGCGGCGAGCTCGAACAGAGCGCGCGCGACACGATTGGGCGAGGAAGATTGTGGCGTGATCGCTGGGGATCCTCCACAGTGCTCCTTGGCGCGTAGCGAGTGAGCATCGCGACTGCGGGGCGGCGCTGCGCGGCTGCGACCAGTGCCGAGCGAGCTTGCCATGATGGCGCTCCGCGGCGCGAGGCAGCAGTGCGCCGTCGCCCGCGAAGTGACGGTACGGAAGGCTTGGACAAACGCGTGAGGACAAAAGCTAGCTGCCGCCACAGCTCGGCCGACCCGACGCGGTCTCCGCCACACGCCGGCCACGTGGCGGCCGGACTCCGGCCGGAGCAGAGCGCGCCAGGGGCGAGCTGGCAGCCCCGTGGAGCTCTTTGCCCCTTTTGAACTTTCTCCAAAAATTTGAGCTGAACTTCGAAACGTGTAAAATTAAAAGTTGGAGTTTGAGGTGCGGGACACAACTTCCGAGCTTGGACCGGGCACTTCGACCAGGCGCTACGGCGCTTCGAGCTTGAACGCAAGCTCGAGCTTGCCGAGCCTCGAATGGTCGGAAACGCCACTCGAGGGTGAGTGCCCCCCTCGAGCTTGGCTGCGAAGCCTCGAGCGTGACGGAACGTCGCTCGAGGGTGAGTCCTCGAGCTTGGCTGCGGAGCCTCGAGGGTGACGGAACGTCGCTCGAGGGTGAGTCCTCGAGCTTGGCTGCGGAGCCTCGAGGGTGACGGAACGTCGCTCGAGGGTAAGTCCTCGAGCTTGGCTGCGGAGCCTCGAGCGCGACGGACGGCGGGGCCTCGAGGGTCCTGTCGTGCAGCCTCGAATCGTGACGGAAACTACCGGCTAGGCTCGATCGTCACGGACATAGCTCGATCGTCACGGACATACTGACTAGGCTCGATCGTCACGGACATAGCTCGATCGGGACGGATTTTTACGGCTAACCTCGATCGTGACGGACATTCCCGCTCGAGGGTCACCGATCGGCGCGAACGCCGTGGCGAGGTTGTCGCGAAGGGCTGTCCGAGATGTTTAAGTTTTAGTTGGGTGCCAAACAACCCTTGTTTTTGAGTTATAATTGAATTTTTGACGAATTTTTGAATTTCAACCCAATTTCCTGTTGCATTGATTTTAATTGCACTTTTTAATTCTTTTGACATCAGAGATGTCACACTAGCCAGGTCAGCGAGGGCGTCCATCTGAACCAAAAGGAAAAAGGGGCAAGGGTGAGCACCGGGTAGCGCCAAAGAATAAGAACAGATTCTGTGCAGGGTGGTAAAAATTACAAAACTAGAAATCTACAAGCTCAAAAATTCCCAAATTTGGCCAGAACATTTTTTAAGTAATTCCTAACAAGTTTCATGTTGGAGGTTCGAGCAGAAACTGTCGTTAAGATGGTGTAAAAATTAAATTTTTATCTCACTGTCCCCAGAAATTTCCAGCAGACAGGGGGTTACCATTTTTTGCATAACTCCAATTTTACTGAACCATTTTCGTTGAAATTTCTCCAGCATTTACTTCATAATATTTATGACAACTTTCGTGTTGAACACTTTTTCGTTCGACAACGTTTTCAGTTTCGAATTAAGGGTGCAAACAGATTGTTCTCAGCAGGATTTTCGGGTTGTGATTTCAATTTCTTTGACAGCGGTTCGATTTGGTCATGTGTTAAAAGTCGATATTAATTCAGCGAGATGCAATGCATGAGCGGCCTATTTGTTCTCGCCAACACACATGCCAATAAACTTTTGGCTTACGAAGTTAGTGCCGGTGGCTAGGCAATATCCGTCTCTCCTTATATTAACTAGCCGAACTTTTCTAACCGTTGAGCCATACGGAATCGCGGTTAGTGTACCTGCAGAAAATTCCATTCCAGAGCATGTATAATCAACCTTTCGTGCCAGCACTCACGAAAGCGTCTCCATACATTACCACCCACTATAGAGGTGGCACCCGAACGTTTAACATTGAACGGGCAATGTTCATATGTCACCAAAGCAACATATTGACAGTTTCATACGCTACTGAAATAGCGTATTGACTTTGTGCCGCCATCATATTTGCATATGATGCCGTGGTACGCTACAGCAATCGCCGTACCTTGCGCCCACCATCCTATTCTATTTTCATACGCCATTACAGCGTATTGACTATGTGCCGCCACTATATTTTCATATAGTGCCGTGGTACGTTACAGCAATCGCCGTACCTTGCGCCCACCATTGCGTAAAGTAAATGACAGAATGAAATGTGCTGGAAGTCAGTATAATATACTATTTGCCACCTATCATATCGTGATCCCTTAACCCACATAGGCTTCACGTTCTAGGTAACATCCTTAACGGTCCTAACAACAACCTTGCACCGAAAAGCACGGCGGAAGTACGAGTTGGCAAATTTTATTCCAAAAATATTTATTTAAGGTTTGTTGGTCTCTCCGGTGCGCTGTTTCGGCTCTGATGCCAGCTGTGGCGGACCACTCCGAAATTATTCCAAGTTAAGTACCTTGGGACCACTAATCACGTAGTCAGGCACTTAATCCGGAATAAGCTGGAGCGCCGTCGGATTAAACCCGATTAAACCACGTACTTTTCTCGATCGAAACAACAGCACGCCCACACGAAGGTGAGTTCCAGAGATTACAACATTCCACAAATTAACTTACACAAATAGGTATCACAAGTTATTACAAACCAAGTTTGAAATGAAATCAGAGTATCAAAGTCTTGCAGCGGAAATAAAATAGTTCATTGCAGCGGAAGTAAATAAACTAACGACGATACAAATAACACCATGTTGAAGCCTGCCACGGTGCTACTCCTCCTGATCCTCGGCAGAGGACGGAACCCATTCGATGTGCCAGCCAGGTGGAACCTGGGTAGGCCAAGACAAAGCATCGACATCCAACGGTGTACCTGTAAATTAATGCCACAAGCAAGGCTGAGTATACTAATACTCAGCAAGGCTTACCCGTCGGGTGAAATCTATATCACCGACATCTAGACAATGAGAGGCTTTTGGCTGGTGGGTTTGTTTGCCAAAAAGCAACTAAAGGTAGATCCTTGCTTTCAAGTTTTAGCATCATATTCTAGTACATTTAACCATTCTAGATTAGCATCCTCTCTAAGCATACAAGTGGTGCAATACAATTTAATTCATAGAACAAGTTTATAAATCTCAAAGTTTCACTTGTTACTCAATGTAGCCAGGCGGTCAAGCAGTCTCATTAACCGCGAGAAGCGGACAGTTCGAACCGAATTTTGCTACCTGGCCAGGGGAAACTCAACACACACGGATACTCTGCTTGCTATAAAAGGTACAAGCATTTCCCAACCTTTCCCATCGATCCACAATTCGGAACCGGGTCCATTTCCTTAGGATAAAGGTTTACTGCTTCACTCACAGTCTCACGCATATATCCACAAGTGTACGGCAGGGGAAAACAAAGTTTCCAAGGAAGATGGCTATCGGCCCTAGCTGCTTCAATCTGGTACCGGGCTTACCGATCCCCATACATCGGCATGCATGTGGTACGTTCAAAAACTTGACAGCTCTTTCCACACATTTCGACCTTAATCAATTATCATACACGGACGGGAGATCTACATCTATCATCCCGCCCGTCAATCCTCATGATTCCAACATAAGTAAAGACAAGCAATTCCTATGTCTCGCGAGTGA
Organism: Digitaria exilis; assembly: GCA_015342445.1. Taxonomy (NCBI): domain Eukaryota; kingdom Viridiplantae; phylum Streptophyta; class Magnoliopsida; order Poales; family Poaceae; genus Digitaria; species Digitaria exilis. The sequence goes on along the minus strand of JACEFO010001979.1, from coordinate 97,767 downwards.
CAGGAAATCACTCGACTTGTAACGGACCTAAAGCAATGCCCTATCGATCCTTTCATACTAGTATTGCAAGTCATAGGTACTAGGAAATGTGCAGCTAAGGTATTCAATCAACTCCTTGAACGTAAATGCACAAACATAGAGAATTCAAAGTGCATAATTTGGTAAAGTTAGGTTATGCTCCGGGGCTTGCCTTCTTGCTCGGACTGGGGGTTAGCCTCCGGGTTGGTCGATCCTGCACCGGCACCTTCCTCCGGGACTTCTTCCTCGTCTGCGGGAATGAGGTGGTAGTTGCCGTCCGGGATGGCGCCTTCTACATGAGATGCATAACTTAGGGTGGCTGTTCTGGAATTTCAGATTCCATTTATTTTATTCTAACTAACTACAAAAAGGTTTATTCTTTTATATAAATCGATTTCCATCTAGATTACTTCGCATTTTTGTTTCTCCTTTTCTGCTCATCATTTTTATCTATAAACTTTATGACAGCTACTGGAGTATAAGAGCTAAGCTCACTCCAAAATTTAGCTAAATCTGAGCTACACATAATTTATTAAAATTAATTCAATCTGCTGCCTGCAGAAATGAAATAAATTCATATAAAATTGGAAATACATCCAATTCAGGAAATCTTCCTACCAAAGCTAGTCATAAGTACAAGGAGGGCTTTGGCCAAGTGGTGGCTCAAAACAACCCTTGGGTAGTCCTCAATAAATTCCTATCCAAAAACACATATTTATTTATTTGCTAGCCTAAACAGAGCAAAAATTAAGTTTTTCATTTTTCACAGGTGTGCTAACAAGTTTTTAGTCCTCTGGAGCAAAATGGTGATTTTTCACTGCACAGATTATTTTTAAAGATTTCTGCACTGCAAAAAGACAGAAAACACATTTTAATTTATAACTGGAGCTACAGTTCATATTTTTAGGTCCCCTTTGGACACAAGCTGTCCAAAGTCACTACACACAACATATCCAAAGCTCAACCCTAGCGGAGCTCTGGATTTGAAATGGTGCACTACTTTCCATTTTCATAGTTTGAATTTTAGCTCAAAAACAGTTCATCAAAAGTATAAACATGTCTAATAGAGATTGTAGCTTAGACTCTCACGAATCCAGAGAGTATTTTTGTGCATTTGTCTGATTTTTTTACGATTTTTAATGGATTTTACAAGATTCGGGAAAAACAAATCTAGTTTTAAGAATCTATTTTCGTAGGGAACCCTAGAACTTTCAAAACTTCGTGAACGAGTCCCTGAACTTTTGCGCAGAGACCCCTAGACAAACGAAGACGATGAAGAAAGGCCCTCGGCTCTCGCCGGAGTTGCGCCGGCCAAACGGCGGCGAACTAGGCTCGGGGAAGTGGGGGAAAAGCTTCCTGGGCTCACCACGAGTCGTTTGGGGACGGTTTGGAGGCCGGGGATGGTCGGAGTTTCGCCGGCGACGAGGTGGTGGCGGCGCGGCCGCCGCGGCTTCTACGCCGGTGAGCTCGGGGTCGTTCGCCGAGGTTCGAGGGGTCCTAGAGCACCAGTGGAGCTCGAGGAAGCCAATGGCGTGCTCGGTTGACCTCGGGGATGGCTCGGAGTAGGGGCTCGACGTGCGGGTGCTCCGGTGGCCGAAAATCGCAATTTGGGGGAATTCACGAATTCTCGCCGGAGAAGGGACAATAGCTTGGGGAAAATGGGGGAAAATGGAGCTGGAGTAGAGGGCTAGCTTTGTGCGGGACGAACTTGGGAATGGTGGAGTGTGGAGGGTGAATTTCTCGGAGAAGCTCGGCTCGGTTCGCGCGGCGCGAGGAAGAAGAAGACCGAGCGAGCGCGGGGAAGTGGAAATGGCCAAGTGAGCGAGTGAGAGGAGGGGTGTGAGTGCGCGGTGGAGTGATTGAGCACGCAAGGGAGGCACTGTGCGGCCTCGGGAGCGTGCGAGCGCGTGGGTGGCTGTCGCGGTCGCCATTGATGGCGCGGCGAACTCGAACAGAGCGCACACGCGTGGTTGGGCGTCAAAGATCATCGCGTGATGAAGTGGAGATCCTCAGCAGAGGCTTTGGCGCGACGCGAATGGACTCTACCGCCTGCAGTGCGCTCGGCGCGGCGCGAGCGCGCGTGCGGCCACGGCGGCGCGCGACCGTATGATGGCGCTCCGCGGCGCGAGGCGAGGCGAGGCGACAGCGGCGAAGTGATGGCTCGGGAGTGGCCGGACAAGAGCTAGGCGACAAGCGCCAGCGTCCGCCGCGGCTTGGCCAGCTCAGCGCCGCCTGCGCCGCTCGCCGGCCACGTGGCGGCCGAGCTCCGGCCAGCGCAGCGCGCGCCAGGGGCACTGTAGCATGCCCGTGGAGCTCCGATTTCCAAATTCGAATTTTCTCCAAAAATTCGAACTGAACTTCGAAACGGGTAAAATTAAAAGTTGGGGTCTGAGGTGTGGGACACAACTTTCGAGCTTGGACCAGGCACTTCGACCAGGCGCTACGGCGCTTCGAGCTTGAACCGCAAGCTCGAGCTTGCCGAGCCTCGAATGGTCGGAAACGCCACTCGAGGGTGAGTGCCCCCCTCGAGCTTGGCTGCGAAGCCTCGAGCGTGACGGAACGTCGCTCGAGGGTAAGTGCCCCCTCGAGCTTGGCTGCGGAGCCTCGAGCGTGACGGAACGTCGCTCGAGGGTAAGTGCCCCCTGGAGCTTGGCTGCGGAGCCTCGAGCGTGCCGGAACGTCGCTCGAGGGTGAGTCCTCGAGCTTGGCTGCGGAGCCTCGAGCGTGCTGGAACGTCGGGGCCTCGAGGGTCCTATCGTGCGGCCTCGAATCGTGACGGAAACTACTGGCTAGGCTCGATCGTGACGGACATAGCTCGATCGTCACGGACATAGCTCGATCGTCACGGACAATACTGACTAGGCTCGATCGTCACGGACATAGCTCGATCGTGACGGACATCCCCGCTCGAGGGTTATCGAGCGGAACGAACGCCGTGGCGAGGTTGTCGCGAAGGGCTGTAGGTGATGACAACTACTCTTTTGGTCCGAGATTTTTAAGTTCAGCACCCAAGTCTTGAGATTTCAGTTGGGTGTCCAAACAACCCTTGTTTCTGAATTAAAAATTGAATTTTGGATGGATTTTTTTTTGAATTTCAACCCATAATTCCCTGTTGCGTTGATTTAATTGCACTTTTTAAGTCTTTTGACATCAGAGATGTCACAGTAACCATTCTAGATTTGCATCCTCTCTAAGCACACAAGTGGTGCAATACAATTTATTTCATAGAACAAGTTCATCAATCTCAAGGTTCCACTTGTTACTCAATGTAGCAAGGCGGTCAAGCAGTCTCATTAACCGGGAGAAGCGGACAGTTCGAACCGAATTTTGCTACCTGGCCAGGGGAAACCCAACACACACGGATAATGCTTGCTATAAAAGGTACAAGCACTTCCCAACCTTTCCCATCGATCCACAATTCGGAACCGGGTCCATTTCCTTAGGATGAAGGTTTACTGCTTCACTCACAGTCTCACGCATATATCCACAAATGTACGGCAGGGGAAAACAGAGTTTCCAAGGAGAGATGGCTATCGGCCCTAGCTGCTTCAATCTGGTACCGGGCTTACCGACTCCCATATATCGGCATGCATGTGGTACGTTCAAAAACTTGACACACTCAACCACACGTTTCGACCTTAAATCAATTATCATACACGGACGGGAGATCTACATCTATCACCCCGCCCGTCAATCCTTATGATTCCAACATAAGTAAAGACAAGCAACTCCTATGTCTCGCGAGTGACAGGAAATCACTCGACTTGTAACGGACCTAAAGCATTGCCCTATCGATCCTTTCATACTAGTGTTGCAAGTCATCGGTACTAGAAATGTGCAGCTAAGGTATTCAATCAACTCCTTGAAACATAAATGCACAAGCATAGAGAATTCAAAGATGCATAATTTTAAAAGTTAGGTTATGCTCCGGGGCTTGCCTTCTTGCTCTAGCTGGGGGTTAGCCTCCGGGTTGGTCGATCCTTCGCCGGCACCTCCCTCCGGGATTCCTTCCTCGTCGGCGGGGATGAGATTGTAGGTGCCGTCCGGAATAACGCCTTCTACATGAGATGCATAACTTATTGCTGCCTATTGATTCCAAGATTAAGGCCTTGAAGGCCATATTCACCTAGACATGCTTAAGTACTATTCTTTTCTTCACAACAATAGAGTAGTGGTGTGGAAAAACTTTTATTCATCTTTGATGGTGATTGTGTACATATATAAAAGAATTTTTCTATTTATCATTTTGAAGACAGGGTGCTGTTCTAAAAATTTAATCCTTTCCCTGTTTTATTTTAATTACTTATCAAAACTCTATTCTTTTAAATAACTCAATTTCCACCTTAATTCCTTCTCATTTTCGTTTCTCCTTTTATGTTCATCATTTTTATCTATAAACTTTATGACAGCTACTGGAGTACAAGAGCTAAGCTCACTCCAAAATTTAGCTAATTCTGAGCTACACAAAATTTATTAAAAATATAACAAACTGCTGCCTGCAGAAATGAAATAAATTCATATAAAATTGAAAATTCATCCAAATCAGGAGATTTTCCTACCAAAGCTAGGCATAAGTTCAAGGAGGGCTCTGGCCAAGTGGTGGCTCAAAATAACCCTTGGACAGTCCTCAATAAATTTCTATCCAAAAACACATATCTATTTCTTTGCTAGTCTAAACAGAGCAAAAATTAAGTTTTTCATTTTAAACAGGTGTGCTAACAAGTTTTTAGGCTTATGGAGAAAAATGGTGATTTTTCACTGCATAGATTATTTTTAATAATTTCTGGACTACAAAAAGACAGGAAACACAAATTAATTTATAACTAAAGCTACAGTCCATATTTTTAGGTCCCCTTTGGACACAAGGTGTCCAAAGTCACTACAAACAACATATCCAAAGATCAACCCTAGCGCAGCTCTGGATTTGAAATGGTGCACAAGTTTCAAATTTTACAGGTTGAATTTTAATTCAAAACCGGTTCACCAAAAGTATATACATGCTTAAAGGAGATTGGAGTTTACAATCTCACGAATCCAGGGAGTATTTTTGTGCATCTTTCTGATTTTTGTACGATTTTTAACGGATTTTACAAGATTCGGGAAAATTAGATCTAGGTTTAAGAATCTTTTTACGCCGGGGACCCTAGAACTTTCTAAACTTCACGAACAGGTCCCTGACTTTTACACTGGGAACCCTGGAAAAACGAAGACGATGAAGAAAGGTCCTTGGCTCGTCGGCGTTGCTACGCCAGCCAAACGACGGCGAGTTAGGGTCGGGGAAGTGGGGGAAAAGCACTAGGGGCTCACCACGAGTCGGTTGGTGACGGTTGGGAGGCCGGGGAAGCTTAGGGTTTCGCCGGCGACGATGCAGTGGTGGTGCGGCCGCCGCGACTCCTACGCCGGTGAGGTCGGTGGGTCTCGTCGAGGTTTGAAGGGTCCTAGAGCACCAGTGGAGCTCGAGGAAGCTATTGGCGTGCTCGGTTGACCTCGGGGACGGCTCGGAGTGGGGTCTCGACGTGAGGGTGCTCCGGCGGCCGAAAATCGAGATTTGGGGGAAATCTTGATTTCTCGCCGGAGAAGCGACAATAGCTCGAGAGAAGTGGGGGAATGGGAGGCCAGAGGAGGGTTCTAGCTTCGTGCGCGAGGAATTTGGGAATGGTGGGGAGTGGAGGGCGAATTTTGCCTCGAAGCTCGGCTCGGTCCGTGCGGCGCGAGGTGGAAGACAACGGAGCGAGACGCGAGGAGAGGAAATGGCTAAGTGAGGACTGAGGGGGAGGTGTGTGAGTGCTCGGTGGGGTGCTTGGGCACGCGAGAGAGGCACTGTGCTGCCTCGGGAGCGTGCGCACGCACGGCTCGGCGCGAGCAGACCGCCATGAATGCGGCGCGAGCTCGGGCAGCGCGCGAGCGACTCGACCGGGCGAAGGAGATCCTTGAGTGACGTCGGGGGATCCTCTACAGGGCTCTTGGCGCGGAGCGGGCAGAGAATCTGCCGCGGAGCGGCGTCGCGCGACGCGCGCGCGCGCGTGGCCACGGCGGCGCTCGACCGCCATGATGGCGTGTGCGCGGCGCGAGGCGAGGCGAGCGAACGACGGCGAGGTGACAGCTCGGGAGGGGTTAGACAAGCACAAGGCGACAAGCGCCACCCAACGCCGCGGCTCGGCCAGCTCGGCGCGGCCTCCGCCGCTCGCCGGCCACGTGGCGGCCGAGCTCCGGCCAGGCGCAGAGCGCGCCAGGGCCGAGCTGGCAGCCCCGGGGAGCTCCACTGCTACATTTGAATTTTCTCCAAAAATTTGAACTGAACTTGAAAAAGTGTGAAAATAAAAGTTGGAGTTTGATAGGTGGGACACAACTTCCTTTTTTAGGTGAACCTGAAATTTCAAATTTTTCGAGCTCAAACAACCCAAATACAAAAAGGTGCCCAGAACTGTATTTCGAGTTTTTGAGGGACTAAACTGCAAAATTTTAAAAAATTCCAAACAGTGACTAGGGCTTATTTGTGATGAAAAACAACTTTTATTTTTGGAGATTTTCAAGTTTAGTACAAAATTATTGAGTTTTCAGTTGGGTGTCAAACCACCTTTGTTTTTGAATTTAAGTTTGAATTTTTGATGGATTTTTAAATTTCAACCCATAATTCCCTTTTCAACCTGTTTCATATGTGTTTTATTCATTATTACATCAGAGATGTCACATTAAGTAAGATGGTTTACTTACACTTGCAACTATTCAACAAAATCCCGGATGGGTAACAGATGGAGCATTGAATGATCAGTCGCTTGCTGAGTTTCCAGAGGATCTGCCGTACTTCTAGTTGTGTTCAACCAGTCGGTGCCCCTGTGGACTTGAGTCTTTACCTAGTTAAGACGTTTAATAATATTAAGACTTCCGCTGTGTTATTTATTTAAGACTATGTCTTATGTTAAACTCTGATATAAACTATTTGATTCGAGCATTGTGTTCTCTGTGATTCAATATTTGTAATCTATATGTGTTCTGTGGACATCCTGGGCACACATATGGAAGCATTCGGATTCCTTGGAAATCTGGGTGTTACAGTGGCACAGCTCTCCTGTGGTGGGAGAACTATCTGGATCTTCAGCAGGAGAACCATGTCATTCAGTAGGAGGAATTCAAAACGGCTTTCAAGGCACACCATATTCCTGCTGGTCTTGTCGAGAGAAAGCTGAACGAGTTCCTTTCTCTAACTCAGGGAACCCGCACTGTGCTCCAGTACTCTTAGGCCTTCAATGGTCTATGTCCTTATGCGGGCCATTATGCTGATTCCAATGAAAAGAAGATGGAAAGGTTCCGTCGTGGCCTTAATTCCAAGCTCAAGGCACAGTTGACCACTACATGAGTTGCCACTTATGGTGAGCTTGTGAATATTGCCATTGCCCAGGAAGACGCCAACTTGGCTCATAAGGCCGAGAAGAAAAGAAAGGCTTCTGCTGCCCCTTCAAGTGGACAAACTCAGAGGTTCCGCTTGGTTCCACCGGCTGCACCGCAGGGACAACAGAGGCTGTGACATCTCTGATGTCAAAAGAATTAAAAAGTGCAATTAAAATCAATGCAACAGGGAATTGGGTTGAAATTCAAAAATTCGTCAAAAATTCAATTTTTAATTCAAAAACAAGGTTTGTTTGGACACCCAACTGAAATCTCAAGACTTGGGTGCTGAACTTAAAAATCTCGGACCAAAGTAGTTGTCATCACCTACACCTACAGCCCTTCGCGACAACCTCGCCACGGCGTTCGTTCCGCTCGATGACCCTCGAGCGGGGATGTCCGTCACGATCGAGCTTAGCCCGGATGTCCGTCACGATCGAGCTTAGCCGTATATCCGTCCCGATCGAGCTATGTCCGTGATGATCGAGCCTAGCCAGTAGTTTCCGTCACGCTCGAGGCTCCACAGCCAAGCTCGAGGGGGCACTTACCCTCGAGCGACGTTCCGTCACCCTCGAGGCTCCGCAGCCAAGCTCGAGGGCTTACCCTCAAGCGACGTTTCGGCACGCTCGAGGCTTCGCAGCCAAGCTCGAGGGGGGGCACTCACCCTCGAGTGGCGTTTCCGACCATTCGAGGCTCGGCAAGCTCGAGCTTGCGGTTCAAGCTCGAAGCGCCGTAGCGCCTGGTCGAAGTGCCTGGTCCAAGCTCGAAAGTTGTGTCCCACACCTCAGACCCCAACTTTTAATTTTACCCGTTTCGAAGTTCAGTTCGAATTTTTGGAGAAAATTCGAATTTGGAAATCGGAGCTCCACGGGCATGCTACAGTGCCCCTGGCGCGCGCTGCGCTGGCCGGAGCTCGGCCGCCACGTGGCCGGCGAGCGGCGCAGGCGGCGCTGAGCTGGCCAAGCCGCGGCGGACGCCGGCGCTTGTCGCCTAGCTCTTGTCCGGCCACTCCCGAGCCATCACTTCGCCGCTGTCGCCTCGCCTCGCCTCGCGCCGCGGAGCGCCATCATACGGTCGCGCGCCGCCGTGGCCGCACGCGCGCTCGCGCCGCGCCGAGCGCACTGCAGGCGGTAGAGTCCATTCGTGTCGCGCCAAAGCCTCTGCTGAGGATCTCCACTTCATCACGCGATGATCTTTGACGCCCAACCGCGCGTGTGCGCTCTGTTCGAGCTCGCGCGCCATCAATGGCGACCGCGACAGCCACCCACGCGCTCGCACGCTCCCGAGGCCGCACAGTGCCTCCCTTGCGTGCTCAATCACTCCACCCCGCACTCACACCCCTCCTCTCACTCGCTCACTTGGCCATTTCCACTTCCCCGCGCTCGCTCGGTCTTCTTCCTCCTCGCGACGCGCAAGCCGAACCCAAGCTCTTCGCGAAATTCCTCGTCCACGCTCCACCATTCCCAAATCCATCCCGCACGGAGCTAGTCCACTCCACCAGCTCCAAAACCCCCAACTTTCCCCAAGACATTGTCCTTTCTCCGGCGAGAATTTGAGATTTCCCCCAATTCGAGAATTCCGGCCACCGGAGCACCCGCACGTCGAGCCCCTACTCCGAGCCGTCCCCGAGGTCAACCGAGCACGCCATTGGCTTCCTCGAGCTCCACTGGTGCTCTAGGACCCCTCGAACCTCGGCGAACGACCCCGAGCTCACCGGCGTAGAAGCCGCGGCGGCCGCGCCGCCACCACCTCGTCGCCGGCGAAACTCCGACCATCCCCGGCCTCCAAACCGTCCCCAAACGACTCGTGGTGAGCCCAGGAAGCTTTTCCCCCACTTCCCCGAGCCTAGTTCGCCGCCGTTTGGCCGGCGCAACTCCGGCGAGAGCCGAGGGCTTTCCTTCATCGTCTTCGTTTGTCCGGGGGCCTCTGTGCAAAAGTGCAGGACTGGTTCGCGAAGTTTTGAAAGATCTAGGGTTCTCTGCGTAAAAAGATTCTTAAGTCTAGATTTGATTTTCCCGAAACTTGTAAAATCGATTAAAAATCGTAAAAAAATCGGAAAAATGCACAAAAATACTCCCTGGATTCGTGAGAGTCTAAATTACAATCTCTATTAGACATGTTTGTACTTTTGACGAACTGTTTTTGAATTAAAATTCAAACAAGGAAAATCTAAAGTTATGCACCATTTCCAATCCAGAGCTGCGCTAGGGTTGAGCTTTGGATATGTTGTGTATAGTGGCTTTGGACAGCTTGTGCCCAAAGGGGACGTAAAAATATGAACTATAGCTCCTGTTATGAATTAAAATAGGTTTTCTGTCTTTTTGCAGTGCAGAAATCATTAAAAATAATTTGTATAGTGAAAAATCACCATTTTGCTCCTGGAGACTTAAAACTTGTTAGCACACATGTTAAAAATGAAAAACTGAATTTTTTGCTCTGTTTAGGATGGCAAATAATTAAATATGGTTTTTGGTTAGAAAATCATTGAGGATCACCCAAGGGTTATTTTGAGCCATCACTTGGCCAGAGCCCTCCTCATGCTGATGCTTAGCTTTGGTAGGAAGATCTCCTGAAATGGGTGAATTTTCGATTTTATTTGAATTAAATTCAATTCTGCTGGCAGCAACTTGTTATATTTTTAATAAATTATGTGTAGCTCAAAATTAGCTAAATTTTGGAGTGAGCTTAACTCTTATACTCCAGTAGCTGTCATAAAGTTTATAGATAAAAATGATGAGCAGAAAAGGAGAAACAAAAATGCGAAGTAATCTAGATGGAAATCGATTTATATAAAAGAATAAACCTTTTTGTAGTTAGTTAGAATAAAATAAATGGAATCTGAAATTCCAGAACAGCCACCCTAAGTTATGCATCTCATGTAGAAGGCGCCATCCCGGACGGCAACTACCACCTCATTCCCGCAGACGAGGAAGAAGTCCCGGAGGAAGGTGCCGGTGCAGGATCGACCAACCCGGAGGCTAACCCCCAGTCCGAGCAAGAAGGCAAGCCCCGGAGCATAACCTAACTTTACCAAATTATGCACTTTGAATTCTCTATGTTTGTGCATTTACGTTCAAGGAGTTGATTGAATACCTTAGCTGCACATTTCCTAGTACCTATGACTTGCAATACTAGTATGAAAGGGATCGATAGTGCATGGCTATAGGTCCGTTACAAGTCGAGTGATTTCCTGTCACTCGCGAGACATAGGAATTGCTTGTCTTTACTTATGTTGGAATCATAAGGATTGACGGGCGGGATGATAGATGTAGATCTCCCGTCCGTGTATGATAATTGATTAAGGTCGAAATGTGTGGTTGAGTGTGTCAAGTTTTTGAACGTACCACATGCATGCCGATGTATGGGGATCGGTAAGCCCGGTACCAGATTGAAGCAGCTAGGGCCGATAGCCATCTCTCCTTGGAAACTTTGTTTTCCCCTGCCGTACACTTGTGGATATATGCGTGAGACTGTGAGTGAAGCAGTAAACCTTTATCCTAAGGAAATGGACCCGGTTCCGAATTGTGGATCGATGGGAAAGGTTGGGAAATGCTTGTACCTTTTATAGCAAGCAGAGTATCCGTGTGTGTTGGGTTTCCCCTGGCCAGGTAGCAGAAATTCGGTTCGAACTGTCCGCTTCTCGCGGTTAATGAGACTGCTTGACCGCCCTGCTACATTGAGTAACAAGTGGAACTATGAGAATGATGAACTTGTTGTATGAAATAAATTGTACTGCACCACTTGTATGATTAGACAGGATGCTAATCTAGAATGGTTAAATCTACTAGAATATGATGCTAAAACTTGAAAGCAAGGACCTACTCTTAGTTGCTTTTTGGCAAACAAACCCACCAGCCAAAAGCCTCTCATTGTCTAGATGTCGGTGATGTAGTTTTCACCAGACGGGTAAGCCTTGCTGAGTATTAGTATACTCAGCCTTGCTTGTGGCAATATTTTACAGGTATACCTTTGGATGTGGATGCTTTGTCTTGTCCTGCCCAGGTTCCACCTGGCTGGCACATCGAATGGGTTCCGTCCTCTGGCGAGGATCGGGAGGAGTAGCTTCGTGGCAGGCTTCAGCACGGAGTTATTTTGTATCGTCGTTAGATTGTTTTACTTCCGCTGCAATGAACCTCTAAATTCAGTTGTTATGGCTTTTTAAATTCCGCTGTAATGAACTTTCATTTCCGCTGCAAGACTTGTACTCTGATTTACATTTGAACCTGGTTTGTAATAACTTGTAATATCTATGTGTGTAAGTTAATTTGTGGAATGTTGTAATCTCTGGAACTCACCTTCGTGTGGGCGTGCTGTTGTTTCGATCGAGAAAAGAACGTGGTTTATCGGGTTTAATCCGACGGCGCTCCAGCTTATTCCGGATTAAGTGCCTGACTACTCGGTTAGTGGTCCCGGGGTACTTAACTTGGAATAATTTCGGAGTGGAACCGCCACAGAGGACACCTCAGGGTGGGCGTTGGGTTGCCAGGCCACCATAGCAGGGTGCACCTCGTTTTCCTCCACCGCCGCAGCAACAACAGGCGCCAAGGCAAAATGTGCAGTAGTCGCTTCGTCCTGGAGGTGGCTACTCATGCTTCAAGTGTGGCAGTAGCAGCCATTTCATCAAGGACTGCCCATAGAACAAACCTTGGAATCAGCACCGTGGGAACCAGCAGAACAAGGGCAAGCAACAGTGAGTCCAAGTCAGGTAGGGAAAGCTCAACTACACCATCCTGGCTGACCTACCTGAGGGAGCACCGGACATGACTGGTATCTTTCCTATCCACAACCAACCTGCTGTGATATTGTTTGATTCGGGGGCAACACATAGTTTTATAAGCATAGGGTTTAATACAAAATGTGGATTAAAATCATATCACACCAAATCAGCATATGTGATATCAACAGCGGGAGGTAAAATAGCATCCAACCAAGTCAATCGAAAAGTACCAATCAAGCTGGGTAGTAAAGTTTTTTCCTACTGATCTGATTCTGCTAGGATTGGAAGGAATTGATATTGTTTTGGGGGCGAATTGGATGACTCAACATAAGGTTATGCTAGATGTTGCCGAAAGGGTTGTGGAGATAAACTCGCCTTCACATGGGCCTAGTGCACTTTATTTGCCACATCGTAAATGCGCCAATGCTTGTGCCTATACCATGGTAGAAACACAACTAAAAGACATTCCGGTGGTATGTGAGTATGCCGATGTTTTTCCGGATGACTTACCTAGGATGCCGCCGGATAGGGACATTGAGTTTGTAATTGAACTTCAACCTGACACAACACCTATATCAAAGTGACCCTATAGAATGCCACCCAATGAATTGGCTGAATTAAAGATTCAACTCCAAGAATTGTTAGACAAGTGTTTCATCCGTCCTAGTGTGTCACCATGGGGTTGTCTGGCTATTTTTGTGAAGAAGAAGGATCACTCTTTGAGGTTGTGTATTGACCACCGGCCTCTTAATGCGGTGACCATCAAAAACAAGTATCCACTTCCCCGCATTGATGTCCTTTTTGATCAACTTGCTGGTGCCAGAGTGTTTTCTAAGATTGATCTTTGCTCTGGCTATCACCAAATAAAAATTCATCCTTGTGACATTTCGAAGACTGCCTTTTCTACCCGCTACGGACTTTATGAATACTTGTCATGTCATTTGGGCTTACAAATGCCCCAACCTACTTCATGTACCTCTTGAATTCGGTTTTCATGCCCGAGCTTGACAAGTTTGTGGTGGTCTTTATTGATGACATTCTCATATATTCCAAGAATGATGAAGAGCATGCCGAACACCTTCGCATTGTTCTTCAAAGGTTGAGAGACCATCTACTCTACGCCAAGTTCTCCAAATGTGAATTCTGGCTAGAAAGTGTGAAATTCTTGGGTCATACGGTTTCCAAGGATGGCATATCTGTGGATCCAACCAAGGTGCAAGAGGTGATGGATTGGCAGCCGCCCACCTCTGTCCATGAGATTCAGAGTTTTCTTGGTCTAGCCGGTTACTATTGCTTCTTCATTCCGGATTTCTCTCGGATTGCTAAACCCATGACCGAACTCTTAAAGAAGGGAGTAAAATTTGAGTGGAGTGAGAAATGTGAAGAAGCTTTCCACACCTTGAGAAAACTTTTAACTTCTGCCCCAGTCCTAGCTCAACCCGACAGCACCAAGCCCTATGACGTCTATTGTGATGCTTCAGGCACCGGACTCGGTTGTGTCCTTATGCAGGAGAATCAAGTCATTGCTTATGCCTCTCGAGCACTCTGACCACATGAGCAAAATTACCCTACTCATGATCTTGAGTTGGCAGCGGTTATTCATGCTCTCAAGATTTGGAGGCACTACCTAATGGGTGTTCCATGCAATATATACACCGATCACAAAAGCCTCCAATATATCTTCACCCAGGCACACTTGAATATGAGGCAACAAAGATGGTTGGAGTTGGCTAAGGAATATGATCTTGATGTGCATTATCACCCCGGGAAGGCCAATGTGGTTGCGGATGCTTTAAGCCGCAAGACTCATTGTCACTGCCTTTCCATGGAGTCCTATGCTGACACCTTGTGCCATGAAATGGCAAAGCTCAACTTGGAGATTGTTCCCCATGGGTACTTCAATCATATCTCTGTTGAACCAACCATGCACGACCAAATTGTCATGGCTCAACCAAATGATGCAAGCATTAAAATTCTAAAGAGAAAACTGGCAAAGGGAAAGGCAAAATATAAGTGCTTCCGGCTGGATGGGCAAGGAGTGATGTGGTTTGGACATCGGATAGTGGTGCCCAAGAACGCCAAACTCCGAAGGAAAATCATGGATGAAGCTCATCTTTCCAAATTTTCTATCCATCCTGGTGCCTTGAACAAAACTTTTGGTGGACTAGGATGAAGCGGGAAATTGCCAAATATGTGTCGGAATGTGACACGTGTCAGCGTGTAAAGGCTAGCCACTTGAAGGTAGCGGGTACTCTTCAACCTCTACCTATACCCTCATGGAAGTGGGAGGATATAAGCATGGATTTCATTGTTGGACTTCCCAGAACCCCTCAGGGGCATGATTCCATCTGGGTTATTGTGGACCAACTCACCAAGACCGCGCATTTTGTTCCGGTCAAGACTGCCTATACCGCCATCAAGTATGCTGAAATCTATTTGGAACGGATCGTTTGTTTACATGGGGTACCCAAAACGATAATCCCAGATCATGGTACACAATTCGTGGCATGATTTTGGGAACAATTGCAACTGTCCCTAGGCACCAAACTGATCCGAAGCTCAGCGTACCACCCTCAAACCGATGGACAGACGGAAAGGGTAAATCAAATCCTTGAAGATATGCTTCGAGCTTGTGTGTTATTCATTATGAGAAGAATTGGGAGAAATGTTTGTCTCTGGCTGAATTCTCTTATAACAACAGCTACCAAGCAAGTTTAAAAATGGCACCATTTGAAGCCTTGTATGGTAGAAGGTGTCGGACACCATTGTGTTGGTCTTAGGCGGGTGAGAGATACACATACGGCCCTAACCTTATAAAAGAAGCAGAGAAAAAGGTTAGGATCATTCATGAAAAAGGTTACTTTGATCAAAGACGGAAGCCCCTTCAGTTTGAAGTCGGTGATCATGTGTATCTCAAGGTCTCCCCGACCAAAGGTATACAAAGATTTGGGTTGAAAGGAAAACTTGCACCTCGCTATATTGGTCCATATGAAATCACTCAGCAATGTGGACCGGTTGCGTATCGTGTGAAGCTTCCCAAGAAGCTCTCAGCCATGCACAATGTTTTCCATGTCTCCCAACTCAAAAAGTGTCTTCGTGTTCCGACCAAGGTTGTTGATCAAGAAGAACTCTCGGTTCAGCCGGATCTTTCTTACGACGAGCATCCTATCAAGATCCTCGATGAGAAGGAGAGAAAGACTCAAAGAAAGGAAGTTAAAATGTACAAAATTCAGTAGATTCATCACACCGAAGATGAAGCTACATGGGAAACCAAAGAGTATCTTAAAAAGAACTTCCCCGACTTCCTTCCTAAGACCAAGGTATAATTTTCCCTACTTTGTCCTTAAGCAAAATCGAATCTCGGGGCGAGATTCCTTTTAAGGGGGGTAGGTTGTGACATCCCTAATGATAAACTTTAAAAATACACTAAAAACTGGGGCAAAGCAAAAAGGATGGAAATACAATTAAATTTGGGTTCAAATTCAAAGTTTAACATTCAAAAGGCTGATTTGACACCCAGCTGAGATCCCGAAAATTTTCTACTAAACCTGAAAATCACCAAAAATAAAAGTTGTTTGTCAACCCAAATGAGGCCTAGTTACTGTTTGGAACTTTTTCAAATTTTTCAGTTAAGCCCCTCAAAAACCCTAAAAACCATGCAGAACACCCTTTCAAACATGGCTTGTTTGAGCTTGAAAAATTCGTAATTATAGGTTCACCACAAAAATAAAGTTGTGCCCCACCTTTCAAACACCAACTTTTGTGTTTGCACTTTTGAATGTTTAGTTCAAAATTTTAGAGAAAATTGCTGTTGAGCCGGGGAGCTCCACGGGCGCCCTGACAGCCAGCTCGGCCAGGCTCTGCCCTAGGCTGCCAGCGGCCGCCACGTGGCCGGCGAGCGGCGGCGACCCCGTCTGGCTGGCCAAAGCCGCTGCAGCCGTGTCTCTCCTCCCCGCGCACACGCCAGCGCCTTCGTCCGGTCAAGTCACGCCCTGCCCGCGCCCTGACAGCCTCGACACGAGGGCCACCATCATGGCGAACAGAGCTCCGCCATTGGCCGCAGCTCGCGCACGCCGGATAGGGGTCCCTTATGGTCCGGCTTTGCGCCCAGCTACGCGCCATGGCTCGCACAGTGTATCCCTTGCCGCCCGAGCCCAAATCCTTGACCGCCAACCCACAGCCGCGCCCTGCCCGAGCTCGCCAGGCCGTCAATGGCGTTGTCCCGTCGCCCATCCGTCCGCACGAGTTCCTAAGCCCCGAGCTGTCTCCTCTGCGCATCGTCTGGCCTCTCCTGTGCCTCCTCTACCTCCCCTATAAGAAGAACAGAAACCGTGCGGCTCGCGCGACCCCAAACCACCTCGCCGGAGCACCTTTGCCGCCGCCAAGCTCCACTTCACCGTCGACCGCCCGCTCCGACCTAGCAGCCGCCACACCGATGCCGTGATGAGCTTCCTCGACCATTAGTGAAGCTCGTAGGCCATTTTCCCCACCCCGAGCGCCACTCCACCTCGTCGGCGTCGAAGCAGAGCAGTGGAGCTCCGCCGCCCGACGTCGTCGGACCTCACCACTCCACCCCCAGCCTCGGCTCCTCTCCCAATCAAGTTGTGGTGAGCTCCTCTACGCGCTCCCCCACTTCTTCCACACCGGCTCGCCGTGCCCTCGCCGGAATCCAGCCGCCGGTGAGGCCAAGGGCCTATTCGCGTTCCCATTTTAGTTCTAGGGGCCTGCATGCAAAGTGTAGGGACCCTTTCGTAAGGTTTTAAAAGATCTAGGGTTTCCAGCATAAAAAGATTCTTTGGATCTAGTTCAAATTTCTGAGATTTTCTAAAATCCGTTAAACATCGTGAGATTGTAAACTCCAATGTTATGTTTGCATGTTTTCACATTTGATGAATGGTTTTTGAATTAAAATTCAAACTCAGTTTTTAGAGTTTTGTGCACCATTTCAAATCCTGAGCTCCTTTGTAGCTGAAATTTGGATATGTTGCTTGTGTGGTCTGTAGAAGCACTGTATCCGAAGGGGCCCTAAAAATATGGCATATAGCTTCTGTTATAAATAGTTTAGTGATTTCTGTTCTAGCTCAGTTCTAGATTTATTAAAAATAATTCTTGCAGTAAAAAATCACCAACTTCCACCAGGGGTCTAGGAACTTGTTGGCACATGTCATAAAAATGCTAAACTTAATTTTTGACCATGTTTACGCTATAAAATAAATAGATGTAAGTTTTCAGTTGGGTAATTATTTAGGACTGTCCAAGTGCTATTTTTAGCAACCACTTGGCCAAAGCTCTTCTTTTACTCATGACTAGCACTGGTAGGGAAATCTTCTTTTGTTTTGGAAGTATGTTTGATTTTATATGAATTAATCTTGATTCTTTGAGCAGTAACTTGTACTAATTTTAATAAATTCTGTGCAGCTCAGTTTTAGCTAAATTTTGGGATGAGCTTAGCTCTTATAGTCCTGTAGCTGTCATAAAGTTGTAGATAAAAAGGATGAACAAAAACAGAGAAACAAAAATGAGAAGGAACTAGAGTAAACTTGTTTTCATAAAAAGGTATAGATCACTTTTGATAATTAAGCAAATATGGTGCATGTGAAGTTAATTTCCAAAACTGAACCTTTGCATAAGAAATAATAGTTTAATTGTTTTATATGTGTACACAATCACCATCAAGTAAGATTTTAAACCTAGCATCCCCTTTCTATTCTTAGGAAGAAAAGAATGGTACACTTTAGTGTCTACGTGAATATGGCCTTCAAGTGCCTTAGCTTTTAGACCTAAAAATGGCAGGAACCCTTAAACTTGTGCATCTCATGTAGAAGGCGCCCTCGTTGACAGCACTTACTATCTCGTCCCCGCTGACGAAGAAGAAGCTCTCGCGGTTAATGAGACTGCTTGACCGCTGTGCTGCATTGAGTAACAAGTGGAACTATGAGGATGATGAACTTGTTGTATGTACTAAATTGTATTGCACCACTTGTATGCTTAGAAAGGTTGCTCATCTAGAATGGTTAAACTACTAGAACCTGATGCTAAAATAATGAAAGTAAGGATCCACTCTTAGCTGCTTTCTGGCAAAACAAACCCACTAGCCAAAGGCCTCTCATGTCCAGAAGTCGGTGATGTAGTTTCACCCGACGGGTAAGCCTCGCTGAGTATTAGTATACTTAGCCGTGCTTGTGGCTATTATTTCAGGTACTGCTTTGGATGAGGCGGTGAATTCCATCGCTTGCTTGGCCTGCCCAGGTCCCTCCTGGCTGGCATGTTGAGTGGGTTTCATCCTCTTCCGAGGATCGGGAGGAGTAGCACCATGGATGGCTTAATTATGGTGTTGCTATGTATCATCGTTAGTTTATTTCCGATACATTGAACTCTCATACTTTATTTGAAATTCAGACTTGGTTTTGTAATAACTTGATGAGACTGTTTATGTAAGTTGAACTTGTGGAATGTTGTAATTTCTGGGACTCACCTTCATGTGGGTGCGCGTGTTGTTTCGATCATGAATGTACGTGGTTAATCGGGTATAATCCGACGGCGCTCCAGCTTATTCAGGATTAAGTGTCTGACTACTTGGTTAGTGGTTCATGGGTACTTAACTTGGAATAATTTCGAAGTGGTCCGCCGCACCAGTAGGAAAGCAGCAACTTACGAAACATTGAAAGGAGTTGCATACGTCATTATCCATATGGGTATATTGCTTGCACGCAAGGAATGGGAGATAGGCATGACGTCGGAAGAGAATCGGCAAGCCATATTCTGTCCGATTGAAGGTAGTCAGCCGATGAAGTCGCAGTATGTGTGATGGGCCGATTCTAGTTGCAGTGGGCTTCGTCGGATTGGCCAAGGTATATCGGACAAAGACCCAGAATCAGCAATCGGCAGCGAGACTAGTAGAATGTATCGCAATAGTGATCGCTGCATCTCTGCTGGTGCAAAAGAGAAATCGGCGGCTAGGCATTTGAAAGCAATCGGTAAGGTTAGCCAAGAGAGACAATACACACATGCCTGATACAAGTGCACGTGCGTACGTATATGCATTGGAATTATCAGCATGAAGGGTGATTAATAAAGAAGGCAAAGCACGTACGAGAAAGAGTTCGGGCGTATAGGCAAAGATTGATTAAATAGTAGCCAATGCATGTACGTGAGATTAAGAGGAACTTCATAGAGAAGGAAGGCTACGGCACGGTTGTTGGTTCGCGTCACGTACAGGAAGTCCGATTAATCACGTATAAGCGGAATTGTCTTCTCGCGAACGGATCAGAAGAAGCTTTATTAGCAAGGACTCTACATAGAGAGACTTGGAGTCCATATGTATTTTAATATTTCCTTTTGTTCAGATATTGATTAGGTAGTAAAGTTGTAATTGGTTTAGACTTCTGTATACGTGAGTTGGACGTCTAGGTACTAGTCCAGCAACCCTATAAATATAAAGGGTGCACGGTTATTGCAAGTTTTTTATCCACGAAATATAAACTCTACTTCTTCAGTACCTTTACTTTTATCGCATCAAACAAACTCTACTTCTTCAGTACCTTTACTTTTATCGCATCTACCTTTCAAGTCGGTGACCTCACTATTTTCTTTTCACGAGTTCTTCGGGCACGTCAAGGGTGATCAGGGTTTGTCTATAAGTTCCATCTTTTACCGAGTATTTTCTAAGCTTTAGCAACCGACGTATTGTTGTTGCTTCGTTTAGATCTATTCAACAGTTATCGGATAAATATCTAGGCTTTAATAACTGGCGTATCGCTGTTGCTTCGTTTAGATTTTATTCAACCTTTATCCAGCTTGGTATACACTTCGGTCGGCTATTGCCTGTGTTATTACTCTGCATCTATTATCACAGCCGATTAGATATGTTCGAAGTGTTGTTTTGCATAGCTTGTTAGGTTGCATTTTAGTGATCTCGCATAGCTTTGCTCTGAATCGGTTGTCCAAGCCGGTTCATTATTTATTAGATCGGACAGCTTGTGCTGATTCTGCATGTAGAGCCAATCGGAATTTTAGCCGATACGCTCTATTATTTTATAGTTTCATCCCTTGTCAATTAACAGGTCAAATTGACTGGCACGGCCTGCATCTACGGTCACAACCGATTTCGTGTGCTAGCACGTGCAGGTCTTTCCCGATTTTTGCGTCAACAGAACTAGGCAACTCGTGAAAGTTCTGGAGAAATATCGGTCCGTCTTCGGATATTCTCTTCAGGATTTAAAGGGGATCAGCCCCAATCTGTGCACCCATCGCATTCCCATGGAACCAAACCACAGAACGTCACAGTAACACCAGCGACGCTTAAATGATGCGATGAGGGAAGTGATTAAGAAAGAGGTACTAAAACTTCTGCACGCGGGAATCATATACCCAGTGCAAGACAGTGAATGGGTTAGTCCTGTTCAAGTGGTCCCAAAGAAGGGAGGAATGACTGTCGTTCAGAATGAGAAGAGTGAGATCATACCCCAGAGGACAGTCATTGGATGGAGAATGTGCATTGACCACCGAATGCTCAACAAGGCTACCCGGAAGGACCATTTTCCACTCCCCTTCATTGACGAGATGCTTGAAAGATTAGCCAAGCACTCATTTTTCTGCTACCTCGATGGCTACTCTGGTTATCACCAAATTCCTATCCACCTAGATGATTAGAGCAAGACCACTTTCACCTGCCCATATGGCACGTTCGCCTACAGGCGGATGTCTTTCGGCCTTTGCAACGCACCTGCTTCATTTCAAAGGTGTATGATGGCAATCTTTTCTGACTTCATCGAGAACATTATGGAAGTTCTCATGGATGATTTCTCGGTGTACGGAAAAAGCTTCGAAGACTGCCTCAAGAACCTCGAGAAGGTACTTAAGAGATGTGAAGAGACAGATCTAGTCCTTAACTGTAAGAGATGTGAAGAGACAGATCTAGTCCTTAACTGGAAGAAATGTCACTTCATGGTCAGAGAAGGAATCGTCTTGGGACATAAAGTGTCAGAAAGAAGGATAGAAGTAGATCATGCCAAGTTTGAAGTAATTGAGCAATTACACCCACAACGAATGTCAAGGGTATGCGAAGCTTCCTTGGTCATGCTGGCTTTTACAGGAGATTCATCAAAGATTTCTCCCAGATAGCCAGACCCTTGACAAGTTTACTCGCCAAGGAGAAACCTTTCGACTTCAACGAGGAGTGTCTAGTTGCCTTCTACACCCTCAAGAAGGCTCTAGTCTCAGCCCCTGTCATACGACCACCCGATTGGGATCTCCCTTTCGAGATCATGTGCGACACAAGCGATTATGCTGTTGGAGCAGTGCTCGGTCAATGCAAGGACAAGCAGCATTACGCCATATCCTATGGAAGCAAGACATTGACCGGTGCCCATCTAAACTATGCAACAACGTAGAAGGAACTGTTGGCGGTAGTTTTCGCCACTGACAAGTTCATATCCTACTTGGTTGGTGCTAAAGTGCTAGAGTACACAGACCACTCAGTACTGAAGTACCTGTTAACCAAGAAAGATGCAAAGCCACGACTCATCCATTGGATACTCCTCCTTCAAGAATTCGACTTAGAGATATGAGATAAGAAGAGGGCAGATAATTGTGTGGCAGATCATCTCTCAAAAATGCAAGTCAAAGCGTCAGATCGTCCGATCGATGACTACCTGAGAGATGATACTCTCCTGAAGGTCACTACATCCAGTCCATGGTATGCCAATCTAGTGAACTTCATGGCGACTGGATACATACCTCCAGGAGAAGATAAGAGAAAGTTGATCCACCTCAGCAGATTTCACCTACGGGACGATCCCTACCTATTCAAGGTGTGTGCTGATGGCCTACTCCAACGCTGTATCCCGCATTGTGAGATCCAAAAGATCCTTGAGCGATGTCACGCCTCACCATATGGAGGCCACTATAGAGTATTCAAAACCCATGCTAAGGTTTGGCAGAGTGGATTCTTCTGGCCAACCATGTATGGCGACACAAGGAATTTGTGTGAAGATGTGCCAGATGCCAGAAGCACGGGAACATAAACTCTCGTGACACCATGCCGCTGCAATAACCTTCAAGTCGAGATATTCGATGTTTGGGGGATTGATTTTATGGGGCCATTCCCCATATCTGAGCAGTGTGAATATATTCTGGTGGCAGTGGATTATGTGTCCAAGTGTGTTGAGGCACTTCCTTGCGTCGCGGCCGATTCAAAGAGCTCCAAGTGAATGTTTCAAGAAATCATCTTTCCTCGCTTTGGAGTTCCGTGGGTTGTGATAAGCGATGGAGACTCACACTTCATCGACAAGATGTTCAGGAAATGTCTCAGTGACTTGGGAGTAGACCACCGGGTTGCAACACGATACCATCCCCAGACAAGTGGTCAAGCAGAAACATCCAATAAGCAAATCAAGAACATTCTGTAGAAAACAGTAGATGCTATGGGGAAGGGATGGAAGAGCAAGTTACCCGAGGCACTTTGGGCCTACCAAACATCACTCAAAACGCTGATCCGAATGACCCCATACCAACTAGTATATGGCAAGACTTGCCATTTACCAGTTGAGCTTGAATTTAAGTCCCATTGGCAATCAAGAGGTGGAACATGGATCTCCAATCAGCAGGCGTGAAATGACAAATTCAACTCGCAGAATTAGATGAATGGAGGGAGAAGGCCTACCACAGCTCCAAGCTCTACAAGGAGCGAACAAAGTGATGGCACGACAAGCGCATCAAAATCAAGCAATTCAAAGTGGGAGATAAGGTACTACTCTTTAATTCTCACATTCTTTATTTGGTCATGGTAAGCTTAGAAGTAAGTGGGAAGCGCCTTTTCTAGTTCTTAATGCCGCTGACCATAACACGATCACCCTCTAGGACGATGACGGAAATATTTTCAAGGCCAACGGCCAACGTTTGAAAATATTCCTCGAGCCCGACATGCCGGAACTCGTAGGGATGGACGCCTACGAACTGTCCAAGGTAGAGCTCAGTCCATAGTCTTGGCAAGACTTAAAACCATGCCCCTATCCTAGACTAGATTTTCTTTCCCCTTTTCTTTTCCTTTACCTTTCCTTCTCTAGCCCAATTTCTTGTTCGAGAAAAGGCCTTTGGGATAATTAGAGAGGAACCTGTGGGGGAGAGACGAGCCGAGCTAGAGCCCGGCTGGCCGGCCCACTCACGGCCATTCGGCCCAGGCCCAGGCTCGCCAGCCCAAGCCCAGGCCAGCCGACCGCCGACCCAGCTTGTTTTCGCTCGGTCAAGTTGAACACAACGTTAATATTCCCATTCCGACGTTCGCATGGGTTTTCGGTCTAGGTGTGTCTATTTTAACTCGAAAGACCCTCACTCTTCCTCATCGAGCTTTCATGAACTTTTCCACATCTCTCGTTCCTGATTTGTCCCCATGGCGAGCCAAGGAAACCACCCTAGTCCCAAGTCGGCATCCAACATTGATGGATCGCCATACTCACCCACAAAGGCCATACCAAATTCATCCACGTCCAGCAGTCTCCAGGTCGTGGAGAAGGATGACTTCGTCGAGGCCGTCACCGCACGAGCAGCGGCGCAACGGGCAAAGAGCCCAGCCTCCCGGCCTAGGCCCGACCGGCGGCCTCCCCCTTGCGGTGATCGGGCAGCGGTCGCGGCGACGCGTTCCCCAAAGAAGATCTTGCCTCTCCAAAAGGGAAGTTGCTAGAGAGGCCGACTGTGGGGGTTCTGTCCCTGTGAAAGGTCATCTCCAAGAAGGTCATCGTCTCTCCGTCGGGCAACCATGCGGTTGTGGCGCAAATTCGGGCTAAATCCCCGAGTTACTTGCCTAGCAGCCCTCCACGGTCGTCGAGCTATCACCCCACTAGCCCTCGCCGGTTTCGGCCAGGACCAGGCATTGGGAAGGTGCTCCAGCCGCCTTTGAGGGCCCTTCCTATCGAGTCCGTTGATTCAAGCTCCGCCGGTGTGCGCCGGCATCGTTCGCCTCCGCCCATCCGTGCTCCACCTGGAATTATGGAATGGATGGACGATGACGCCCCGAAGGATGAGACCGAAGAGATCAAGAAGCTGAGGAAACAGATCTCCACGTTCCAAGTCAAGTTGAACAACATGGACGAGCGTGGGGCGGAAGCTGAGATCGCCCGGATGGACACCGAAGATGATATGGATACCTTGCGCAAGGCATTGGAGGCCAAGTTCAAACGCTTGGCTAAGGGGACTGGACATCCGGATTTGTATCGTCATCCCGATCCTAGGAATAGGGGCTAGATAGGATTAGATTAAGGAGTGCTGCATTATTTTCATTATTTACTTTCTTATTTTCCTTTGTAACACAGCAGCATCTTACTTTGAAATTTATGAAATAAAATAAAAAGATTTGTTTTCCCAAATAAAAGTGCTGGTGCACACTTGTGTGCCACAACACCCTTACTCTCACACTCTACCTCGAGATTACACAAATGAGAAGTACAGGAATGACTGTAAAAGATGCAGAAATTCCGAGACGTGACATTGACAGGCAGCTGAGCCTCGGCAAGCTGGCACGATGCACGGTCGGCCGGCCCTAGCCCGGCCGGTCGGCCCCACCTGGAAGCAGCTAGCGAGCTTCCAACTCGCTTGCTCAGGTTCGACTCTTGAACGCCTCATTTTCTATGGAAATTCCTGAAAATATTAAAAAAACAAATGAGTATTCCTAGAAAACATTATTAAGGTGAACAATCTGAAAAAATTATTCCATTAAAGGCCTAAGTTTTATTTCTTATACAAGTATCTTCATGCCTATGGAACTTTTTGATAGAATCATTCGACCCTTGTTCATTGACTCTTATGATATGATGATATGAGAGATCCATTCATTTCAATTCATAGACTGGGGAGAATTTCTTTTTGAAAGGACAAGCTGAGGCAACTCTTACCATTCTATAGCTATATGTCCTATACACAAGCCTAAACGCTTCAATGAAAAATCTTACACATAGCTATTTCTGATATCTTGAGTGTGATCAAGCATGTTTGCCTTCTCAAGTTGTTTTTATTCTTCCAAACACTTTGGTCATACACGTACACTGTAACGAATAAATCCCAAAAATGGTCGTGAAATTCCTCTCAGCAAGAAGAAAAGAGCTGGTCAAGCCTATCAAGTCTCTCCATCCATCTCTCGGTAAAAAAAAGTGATTGGAGAAGACAAGTGAAAAATAGAGAGAATGACCAGGGAAAATAAAACTGCTTAGAGGCAAGCATGTTTGATTGTGCAATAGAGATAGAAGAGATATGCATCTTTTATCCTTACCCAAAACCCCACTATCAGCCACTAGAATAAAATCCTTGATAGGATCAGTGAGCAAAACACCAAGCGTGATTTGGAGGGTAGTAGAGCTAAGAAAAGTAAGAGTTTGCCTCAAGGTTTGAAAAATATGCAAAAAAACCCAAGGTTCTGTGAAAATAAAGAATAGGTACCTCCGTTGATTTGTTCTAAGTTCAATGAGTTGAGGAGACGATGCTAGCCACCAGAATCCAAGGTATGGGAGAAAGTTTAGAAATAAATCTTATGCATGCTTTGGAGCATGTTTTCTATGCTTTTATTTTCTCCCTTTGCTCGCGACAAGCAAAGCTCAGGTTGGGGGGTGTCTTGGTGAACATTATTTATTGATTTATTTAACCAAAGTTTTCCAACATTTCATCCAAATTGAACCGCCCCAAGTGCTAAGAAGAATAAAATGGTTTATATTAACAATTTCCATGAGTTTTGTCCCTTTTATGTGAAATGTAGGAAAACCAGATGAAACGATACCGAACCAGGCCAGAGGCGCGGCCGGCCGGCCATAGCTCGGCCTGTGACACCCTACAAATGGCCTTATTAAATTTAGTAAATTAAATTGCTTTTTATATTTGAGTGCTCATAAACAATGTAGGAAAAATAATTTTTTTGAAGAATTAAAAGCAAATATAGGGAATAGAAATATTTATTGTTGCATTCATGATGGTGCATTTCTTTTTGACTGTTGAATTCAAATTTGAATTTGAATTCAAATAAGTGTTTGAATAAAAGAAAAACCTTTTCTTTTTTCCTCTCTTTTCTTTTTCTCTTCCAGCCCAGCCGGCCCAAACAATCTCCCTTTCCTTTTTTTTTTCTTTTCCACCCTTAGCCAACCCAAACTCCTTCACGCAGCGGCCCAGCTTCCCTTTTTCCTCTTCTTGCGCAGCCCAGCAGCGGCCCAACACAACTGCAGCAGCCCAGCCGCCAGCCTCGATTCCCTCCTCTCCTCTGCGGCTGACAGGTGGGGTCCACCGTCATCCCCTACCTCTGGCTGCCACCTGCGCCGCGACGAACCCGAGCCAGAGCCCGACCCCGTTACGCCACGCCACCTCTGCTCATCTTGACGCGCACGCCAAGGCCAGGCTCCTCCTGCCTATTTAAGCGCCGCCGCAGCCCCCGAGACCTCCCTTCCACCGCAGCCTCAAACTCTAGCGCCCAAAGCTCGCATCGCCGCCGCCATTAACCTTAGCTGCGCCGCCGCTTGCGTCGCTGCTCCTCCGCCGCCCCATTGCCGCCAAGGAGGAGACCCGGAGGTTCGCATTGAGGTTGGGAACACTCTGAGCCACCCCTCCCTCTCTCCTTCGCTCTTTTACGCTCGAGCGAGCTCGCCGGAGTGGCCGAGCCGCCATTGCTCGTTGCCAGCCACCACCGTCGCTCCAACCTCGACCCCAACCCCTAAAACGAGACCACCATCGCCCCCTCCTTCTTTTGGGCCAAGCACGGCGAGCTTTGGTGGCTTGTAGCGCCGGATTAGCTCAACGCCGGCGAACTCCCGGTTGTGCGCCGCCGTCAGCCGCCACAGTCCAGCGACCTAGATTCCCCAACGCACCACAGCCGTCTGATCTAGATCCTAGGGCCCAGATCTAAAACCCGAACCGGTATGAGCCGGGTCCATCGTGGAGTAGTGGACCGCGGTCTACGGCCGGTCCATGGCACAATAGACCGTGACATCAGCCGACGTCAGCCATCAGCCGCCGCCCTGGTAGTTTTGCAAATAAGCCAAACTGCCTTTTACGCAAATCAACCCCTCGTCCTGTGTAGTTCAAAACTATTTGCCGTTTAGTCTTTTTTCTTTCGATTTAGCCCCTGCGCTTTTGAAAAATAGGAGCCGCTGTTCTAGATGGTTGTTTTACTCCTTAGACCTCGGGTTTTTAGATGAAATTATGTTTTAGGTCCCTAGTTTCTTTCAAAAACACCCCTGAAAGCCTAAAACTCTCACCAGCAAGCCCCTAGAGCCTGTTTTAAGCGTAGTTTCTTAGTTTTAACTCTGATTTGAGTGATTTTTAGGCTCACATGTTCGTATGAAGCGTACAGTAACTCTAAACCCTTCTTTTCATCTTTTGTTTATGTTTGGTGTACTGTTCTAATTAAATACATTGTTTGCATGTATGTCTGGATGCTTGTGTGGTGATCGATGTCAGTAGTTGACGAGCCGTTCGAGTTCGCTAACGATCCCGTTCCCGAGGAGCAGGTGCAGCAGCAGTTCGCTGAGGAAGGCATGTATAACACGGACAATCCTTGATTACCTATACACCATTTAAACATATGTTCATATGCATGTGTCTAATTTTGTTATACGTCATTCTCGGTGCCTTGGGTTATGCTGCCTATGTTGAACCAAAACGGCTACTGTGCTTGTTAGGGTGTTTTGTGAAAATCCTCGAAGCATAAGTTCTTTTGGATTTATGCGACCGGTAGGTAAAGGGCGAAACCTCTGCAGAGTGTACATCTATCATGATAGCCGTGCTCACGGATACGAGCGACCTGTATCCCTTTTATTACAAGATGATGTGGTTGATATTGGTGTATTCTATGGTTACTTATACATTATTATTTCGGATCATAATTGGGTTTCTACTCATTTGTAGTAATTTGGATGATAATAAAATGAAACTACTAAAACTGATAATGCAGTTCCTGTGTCATGCCTTTTGTTCTTGCATAACCCGTGTTATACTTGTTAAGTAAGATGGTTTACTTACACTTGCAACTATTCAACAAAATCCCGGATGGGTAATAGATGGAGCATTGAATGATCAGTCGCTTGCTGAGTTTCCAGAGGATCTGCCGTACTTCTAGCTGTGTTCAACCAGTCGGTGTCCCTGTGGACTTGAGGCTCTACTAGTTATGAAACGTTTGTTATTAATAAGACTTCCGTAGTGTTATTTGTTTAAGACTATGTCTTGTGTTAAACTCTGATGTAAACTATTTTATTCGAGTATTGTGTTCTTTGTGATTCAATATTTGTAATCTATATGTGTTCTGTGGACATCCTGGGCACACATATGGAAGCATTCAGATTTCTTGGAAATTTGGGTGTTACAAAGTTGGTATCAAAGCCGTGATGACTGTAGGATCACAGCCTAGATAGAACGATCGATTAGATTTTGCTTAATTCTTGCTCCTTTGTTATCTTCTACCTTAGAGTTGAGTTTCTATTGAAAAATGGTGTTTTATCCAACCTCTGTCCATTGTGAAAAAGTTTCTAACTTTTGTTTACTCTTTCATCTTGATGCTATAGATGGCTCGCACGAAACAGACACCCTGCAAGACTACCTGTGGCTATCTTCCACCCCGCATCGCTGAATACCCGTTGGTGGCACACAACCTGGATGCCTACCAGGATTGGGAAGACAAGAGCGAGGAAGAAGAGCTTTTGAGGCAGCAGGCCAAAGAAGAGCAGCAGGAGTCCAAAGAGGAGGATCCCGAGGAGCAAGAGCTTGAGTCCTCGGAGTTGGAACAACAGCAAGAGGAGCCAGCAGACCAGCAGATGGACGCCGCAGGATGTGGCGCTGAGGAAAATGCTAATGCCAATGCAGGAGATCCATCAGATGATGAGGAAGAGCCCCAAACTCCCCCCACCTCCGTCACCACCTCAGCTAGCTCTAGGAGAGGCCCGGTGGATTGTCTACGACTTCGTCCGAGATGGGGCGACAATTTCTACCACCACAGGCTTCTCAGAGTGCTTCATAATCACTACGGCTTCGGCAATGTCGGAGTCGAGTACCGTAGTGGGTGGTGGACACATCTCTTCTACCACAACTTCTGGAGGACCTTGGTGCATGTGAGGGTGACCGATCAGTGGGCGAGAGCAGCTCACGAGATATCAGCTCACTTTGCTATTACTGTTTGGGATTCTCAAGAGGCAGGGATCGCTGATGCCTCTCGCCAAGCCTACTACGTCTACCGCCAGAAGTTCTTTGCAGAGATAGAGGATGAGCCAGAGAGGTGGTACCCATGCCGGAGGAGTGGTGCAACAGCTTGCACCATCGCATCTACTGCCGACGTCCAGGACCCCCAGCTAGCTTCTACAGTGGCACTCGCA
This sequence comes from Digitaria exilis, assembly GCA_015342445.1. Taxonomy (NCBI): domain Eukaryota; kingdom Viridiplantae; phylum Streptophyta; class Magnoliopsida; order Poales; family Poaceae; genus Digitaria; species Digitaria exilis. Next base: position 68,313 of record JACEFO010001979.1, on the reverse strand, counting down.
GCTACCCTCAACACAGAACTGGATGTGGTGTTAGATGAAAACCTCATGCTAATGAGGGAGCTCTCTGCTGTGCAATAGAAGAATGAGGAGTTGCAGCACCAGTTGGGAGGACCTGCACCCCGCAGCCCAGAGTACCATGGAAAGTCACCACCACGCAGGAGATCGCGCTACAACTCTCCCGCTGCCCACACCACCGTCCACCCCTAGATGCTACCATGAGTTGTAATAGGGATCGAATAGAATGTTTTCGAGTCCAAAACTAGTCTAAGAGTGTCGAGTCTTGTGTGAACTATGTCTTTAAATGCTTGAATGAATTGTCATTATGCTTATGTGTGATTTGGATCTTTGTAATGATTGTGATGAGCGTGGATGAAAGTCTGCAATCATCTAGAATTAGATTAAGGTATAAGGTATTTAATGAATAAATAGTTGAGTTCCTTATCTCTTGTGCACATCATCTATCTTTTCCTCTGTTATCTGGGTTCCTTATCTTGTCAGTTCAGTGGATCTTCTTCAGTTTATCGGGGCTAGCTTCGAGTTTTTGTGAGAGGTATGTCGGGGACAATAAGGGGCAGACTTTCCAACACACCTCGTAGTGCTATGTATCAATGGATGACTCCCAAAGCATCGATTGATCCTGTGACATCCTGATGTAAAAATATTGGAAGTACTTTTAAAACAGGTTAAAAAGGGGAAAAAGTGGTGTTGGAACTCAAAAATTCATCAAAATTCAAATTTAACTTCAAAAGCAAAGGACCTTGGGCACCCAACTGAAATCTCAAGATTTTTGGTGCTGAACTTAAACATCTCGGACCAAAAGAGTAGTTGTCATCACCTACAGCCCTTCGCGACAACCTCGCCACGGCGTTCGCTCCGCTCGATGACCCTCGAGCGGGGATGTCCGTCACGATCGAGCTTAGCTTCCGTGACGATCGAGCTTAGCCCGAATGTCCGTCACGATCGAGCTTAGCCCGAATGACCGTCACGATCGAGCTATGTCCGTGACGATCGAGCCTAGTCAGTATTGTCCGTGACGATCGAGCTATGTCCGTGACGATCGAGCCTAGCCAGTAGATTCAGTCACGATTCGAGGCCGCACGATAGGACCCTCGAGGCCCCGCAGTCCGTCACGCACGAGGCTCCGCAGCCAAGCTCGAGGACTCACCCTCGAGCGACGTTCCGGCACGCTCGAGGCTCCGCAGCCAAGCTCGAGGGGGCACTTACCCTCGAGCGACGTTCCGTCACGCTCGAGGCTCCGCAGCCAAGCTCGAGGGGGCACTTACCCTCGAGCGACGTTCCGTCACGCTCGAGGCTTCGCAGCCAAGCTCGAGGGGGGCACTCACCCTCGACCGGCGTTTCCGACCTTTCGAGGCTCGGCAAGCTCGAGCTTGCGGTTCAAGCTCGAAGCACCGTAGCGCCTGGTCGAAGTGCCCGGTCCAAGCTCGGAAGTTGTGTCCCGCACCTCAAACTCCAACTTTTAATTTTACACGTTTCGAAGTTCAGCTCAAATTTTTGGAGAAAGTTCAAAAGGGGCAAAGGAGCTCCACGGGGCTGCCAGCTCGCCCCTGGCGCGCTCTGCTCCTGCCGGAGTCCGGCCGCCACGTGGCCGGCGTGTGGCGGAGACCGCGTCGGGTCGGCCGAGCCGTGGCGGCAGCTAGCTCTTGTCCTCACGCGTTTGTCCAAGCCTTCCGTACCGTCACGTCGCGGGCGACGGCGCACTGCTGCCTCGCGCCGCGGAGCGCCATCATAGGGTCGCGCGCCGCCGTGGCCGCACGCGCGCTCGCGCCGCGCCGAGCGCACTGCAGGCGGTAGAGTCCGTTCGCGTCGCGCCAAAGCCTCTGCTGAGGATCTCCACTTCATCACGCGATGATCTTTGACGCCCAACCGCGCGTGTGCGCTCTGTTCGAGCTCGCCGCGCCATCAATGGCGACCGCGACAGCCACCCACGCGCTCGCACGCTCCCGAGGCCGCACAGTGCCTCCCTTGCGTGCCCAAGCACTCCACCGCGCACTCCCACCCCTCCTCTCACTCGCTCACTTGGTCATTTCCACTTCCCCGCGCTCGCTCGGTCTTCTTCTTCCTCGCGCCGCGCGAACCGAGCCGAGCTCCTCCGAGAAATTCGCCTCCCACACTCCACCATTCCCAAATTCGTCCCGCACGAAGCTAGCCCTCTACTCCAGCTCCATTTCCCCCCACTTTCCCCTAGCTATTGTCCTTTCTCCGGCGAGAATTCGTGAATTCCCCCAAATCGCAATTTTCGGCCACCGGAGCACCCGCACGTCGAGCCCCTACTCCGAGCCGTCCCCGAGGTCAACCGAGCACGCCATTGGCTTCCTCGAGCTCCACTGGTGCTCTAGGACCCCTCGAACCTCGGCGAACGACCCCGAGCTCACCAGCGTAGAAGCCGCGGCGGCCGCGCCGCGACCACCTCGTCGCCGGCGAAACTCCGACCATCCCCGGCCTCCAAACCGTCCCCAAACGACTCGTGGTGAGCCCAGGAAGCTTTTCCCCCACTTCCCCGAGCCTAGTTCGCCGCCGTTTGGCCGGCGCAACTCCGGCGAGAGCCGCGGGCCTTTCTTCATCGTCTTCGTTTGTCTAGGGGTCTCTGCGCAAAAGTTCAGGGACTCGTTCACGAAGTTTTGAAAGTTCTAGGGTTCCCTGCGAAAATAGATTCTTAAAACTAGATTTGTTTTTCCCGAATCTTGTAAAATCCATTAAAAATCGTACAAAAATCAGAAAAATGCACAAAAATACTCCCTGGATTCGTGAGAGTCTAAACTACAATCTCTATTAGACATGTTTATACTTTTGATGAACTGTTTTTGAGTTAAAATTCAAACTATGAAAATGGAAAGTAGTGCATCATTTCAAATCCAGAGCTCCGCTAAGGTTGAGCTTCGGATATGTTGTGTGTAGTGACTTTGGACAGCTTGTGTCCAAAGGGGACCTAAAACTATGAACTGTAGCTCCAGTTATAAATTAAAATGTGTTTTCTGTCTTTTTGCAGTGCAGAAATCTTTAAAAATAATCTGTGCAGTGAAAAATCACCATTTTGCTCCAGAGGACTAAAAACTTGTTAGCTCACCTGTGAAAAATGAAAAACTTAATTTTTGCTCTGTTTAGGATAGCAAATAAATAAATATGTGTTTTTGGTTAGAAATTTATTGAGGACTACCCAAGGGTTATTTTGAGCCACCACTTGGCCAGAGCCCTCCTCATGCTATTGCCTAGCTTTGGTAGGAAAATCTCCTGAACTAGATGAATTTTCGATTTTATATGATTTAAATTCGATTCTGCTAGCAGCCGTTTGATATATTTTTAATAAATTATGTGTAGCTCAGAATTAGCTAAATTTTGGAGTGAGCTTAGCTCTTATACTCCAGTAGCTGTCATAAAGTTTATAGATAAAAATGATGAACAGAATTGGAGAAACAAAAATGAGAAGTAATCTAGATGGAAATCGATTTATATAAAAGAATAAACCTTTTTGTAGTTAGTTAGAATAAAATAAATGGAATCTGAAATTCCAGAACAGCCACCCTAAGTTATGCATCTCATGTAGAAGGCGCTATCCCGGACGGCGACTACCACCTCATCCCTGCAGACGAGGAAGAAGTCCCGGAGGAAGGTGCCGGTGCAGGATCGACCAACCCGGAGGCTAACCCCTAGTCCGAGCAAGAAGGCAAGCCCCGGAGCATAACCTAACTTTACCAAATCATGCACTTTGAATTCTCTATGTTTGTGCATTTACGTTTCAAGGAGTTGATTGAATACCTTAGCTGCACATTTCCTAGTACCTTTGACTTGCAACACTAGTAAGAAAGGATCGATAGGGCATTGCTCTAGGTCCGTTACAAGTCGAGTGATTTCCTGTCACTCGCGAGACATAGGAATTGCTTGTCTTTACTTATGTTGGAATCATAAGGATTGACGGGCGGGATGGCAGATGTAGATCTCCCGTCCGTGTATGATAATTGATTTAAGGTCGAAATGTGTGGTAGAGTGTGTCAAGTTTTTGAACGTACCACATGCATGCCGATGTATGGGGATCGGTAAGCCCGGTACCAGATTGAAGCAGCTAGGGCCGATAGCCATCTCTCCTTGGAAACTTTGTTTTCCCCTGCCGTAAACTTGTGGATATATGCGTGAGACTGTGAGTGAAGCAGTAAACCTTTATCCTAAGGAAATGGACCCAGTTCCGAATTGTGGATCGATGGGAAAGGTTGGGAAATGCTTGTACCTTTTATAGCAAGCAGAGTATCCGTGTGTGTTGGGTTTCCCCTGGCCAGGTAGCAGAAATTCGGTTCGAACTGTCCGCTTCTCGCGGTTAATGAGACTGCTTGACCGCCCTGCTACATTGAGTAAAAAGTGGAACTTTGAGATTGATAAACTTGTTGTATGAATTAAATTGTATTGCACCACTTGTATGCTTAGGAAGGATGCTAATCTAGAATGGTTAAATCTACTAGAATATGATGCTAAAACTTGAAAGCAAGGACCTACTCTTAGTTGCTTTTTGGCAAACAAACCCACCAGCCAAAAGCCTCTCATGGTCTAGATGTCGGTGATGTAGTTTTCACCCGACGGGTAAGCCTTGCTGAGTATTAGTATACTCAGCCTTGCTTGTGGCATTGATTTACAGGTACACCTTTGGATGTCGATGCTTTGTCTTGGCCTACCCAGGTTCCACCTGGCTGGCACATCGAATGGGTTCCGTCCTCTGCCGAGGATCGGGAGGAGTAGCATCGTGGCAGGCTTCAGCACGGTGTTATTGTATCGTCGTTAGATTATCTTCCGCTGCAAAGAAACTTTTATTTCCGCTGCAAGACTTTGTACTCTGATTTAAATTGAACTTGGTTTGTAATAACTTGTGATACCTATTTATGTATGTTAAATTGTGGAATGTTGTAATCTCTGGAACTCACCTTCGTGTGGGCGTGCTGTTGTTTCGATCGAGAAAAGAACGTGGTTAATCGGGTTTAATCCGACGGCGCTCCAGCTTATTCCGGATTAAGTGCCTGACTACTTGATTAGTGGTCCCGAGGTACTTAACTTGGAATAATTTCGGAGTGGAACCGCCACAGCTGGTATCAGAGCCGAAACAGCGCACCGGAGAGAGCAACAGACCTTTAATAAACAATTTTTGAATAAAATTTGCCAACTCGTACTTCCGACGCGTTTCGCGAAGGAAGGTTATTAATAGGACCGCTAAGGATGTTACCTAGTACGTGAAGCCTATGTGGGTTAAGGGATCACGATATGATAGGTGGCAAATAATATATTATACTGACTTCCAGCACATTTCATTCTGTCATTTACTTTACGCAATGGTGGGCGCAAGGTACGGCGATTGCTGTAACGTACCACGGCACTATATGAAAATATAGTGGCGGCACATAGTCAATACGCTGTGATGGCGTATGAAAATAGAATAGGATGGTGGGCGCAAGGTACGGCGATTGCTGTAGCGTACCACGGCATCATATGCAAATATGATGGCGGCACAAAGTCAATACGCTATTTCAATAGCGTATGAAACTGTCAATATGTTGCTTTGGTGACATATGAACATTGCCCGTTCAATGTTAAACGTTCGGGTGCCACCTCTATAGTGGGTGGTAATGAATGGAGACGCTTTCGTGAGTGCTGGCACGAAAGGTTGATTATACATGCTCTGGAATGAAATTTTCTGCAGGTACACTAACCACGATCCCCTATGTGAAACGGTTAGAGAAATTCGACTAGTTAATATAGGGAGAGACGGATATTGCCTAGCCACCGGCACTAACTTCGTAAGCCAAAAGTTTATTGGCATGTGTGTTGGCAAGAACGAATAGGCCGCTCATGCATTGCATCTCGCTGAATTAATATCGACTTTTAACACATGACCAAATTGAACCGCCGTCAAGGAAATTGAAATCACAACCCAAAAATCCTGCTGAGAACAATCTGTATGCACCCTTAATTCGAAACTGAAAACGTCGTCAAATGAAAAAGTGTTCAACATGAAAGTTGTCATAAATATTATGAAGTAAATGCTGGAGAAAATTTCAACGAAAATGGTCCAGTAAAGATGGAGTTATGCTAAAAATGGTAACCCCCTGTCTGCTGGAAATTTCTGGGGACAGTGAGATAAAAATTGAATTTTTACACCATCCTAACGACAGTTTCTGCTCAAACCTCCAAAATGAAACTTGTTAGGAATTACCTAAACAATGTCCTGGCCAAATTTGGGAATTTTTGAGCTTGTAGATTTCGAGTTTTGAAATATTTACTACCCTGCCCGGAATCTGTTTTTATTCTTTGGCGCTACCCGGTGCTCACCCTTGCCCCTTTTTCTTTTGGTTCAGATGGACGCCCTCGCTGACCTGGCTAGCCACCCCAACGACGCGTCCTTCTCTGATTGCTTGGGATGGGAAGGTTTCCCTAGCATCTTGTGGTCGGTTCTACAGGCACTTGGCTACCCTACACCGCCGCAGTATGAGAGGACTATTATCCGCGACCGAGGTGTGGTTCGTTCCCGTGTGCGGTTGGTGGTACATCGTCACCCGCCGTGTCCTAGTTCCCCCACCTGGACGGTGGAAGTTCATGGACACCACATGGAGACGACTTGTGAGCTAGCTGCCTTGAATGGCATCAGTTCTTTTTGTGCTCAGAACCAGAGCTTGGTAGAGCACCAGTTGCTTGGGCTGTTTCCACCAACTCAGCCGGATGATCCCCACTGGATGAGGCGCTACCTTAGCTCTCCTTTGAGGATGGCGGAGAACCCCGTCGCTGCAGCCGCTTTGATGATGAGGTGGATACGGGCGTATCACCGGTTGCAGGCACTTCTTGGACGGTCGCAGAGCGAGATGCTCAACATTGCTATGGACATGTCCGCTCGTGCCCGTGACATAGGGGTTGAGAGGACCTCCTTGTCCATTGAGGTGACCACTAGAGATGCCATGATTGCTGACTTGGAGAGGCAATTGAATGACCTCCAGATTGCACACAACAACACCCAAAATGAGTTAACACAAACAAGGGATGAACTTGAGGAGGTACACAGTACCTTGGAGCATGCCAATGCTATGCTTGCCGCCCATGACGCTCAGCACCTTCTTGAGCAAGAAGGAGGGGAGGGTGAAGGAGAGGCCCCCGATTCCGACATGGACACCGAGGATGACATGCCGCCCCTTCCAGCTCCACCTTCACCTATGGGCAGCGAGGCTACCGCTAACAATTTGGATGATTTTTAGAGTGGTAGTAGCAAGTTTACTCCTCCGCTAGGCCTAGATTTTGGCTTCATGTTATAATAGGCTAGATGGAGTTGAGCTTCTCCTTTTATCTTTTGGTTGCAATGTAAATTAATGGTGTGGTTGTGGGATCAAAACTTGATGATGTTGTTACAGCTGTGTTGAAAACATTCTGCAGCTGACCTTGTTTAATTATTGATGGGTTTTCCAATCCTTTCTGGGCTGTGATGTGAACTACAAAGTTGTTTGGAATTTGTCAAACAAAATGATCACCAAATTGCAAACCCATTGGTTAAGCGAAATAAAAATGGCAACCAAAACACTACAGCTCGGCCTGCTGAAAAACAGCAAATGCAGAGAGCTAAAGATTGAATTTTTCGGCTTAGTTCCAGTCCGAATTTGATTCCGAGCCCAACATGAAAGTTGTAGAGCATAAAATTTTCGAGCTACTGACCGAATTGGAGAATTGGACTTGTTTCCTGTTGGGAGATATGATTTTTCTCCCGAACTGCGTGCTGATTTGTCATTCTGCGCAGTACACTTAATATATTGTCACGTTCTATCTTGTCATTCATTATGCAAGCTTATGGAATGTGGCTAATACAAGTCCCTACTGCAGATGGCAATCACCCGCAGCGGTCACGACGCTAGTGGCTCCAACGCTAACCAGCAGGGGCCAGAGGGGCAGCAACAGCCACCGCCACCTCCTCCACAGCAGCAACCTCCGACGTGGCAGCAGCTGTATGCCACGCAAACGGAGATTCTCCGGAACCTGCAGCATCAGCAACAGATGATGCAGCAGCAGATGCTTCAGCAGGGAGGTCAACGGGCCCCTCAGCCTCAGGTGGCCAGATATGAGGATTTTCTGGCAGCGCACCCACTGATTTTCTCACGAGCTGATGAGCCCTTGGAGGCCGACACCTGGATTCGAGCCATCGAGTCCAAATTCACCATCCTGGCGACACCTTGTGCCTCTAACCGCAAGGTCGTGTTCGCGGCACAGCAACTCCGCGGCCCAGCTCTCCTTTGGTGGGAGAACTACCTGGCCCTGCAGCAGGAGGGTCATGTGGTTGAGTGGGATGAGTTCAAGGCTGCATTCAAGGCTCATCACATTCCGGCCGGTCTGGTAGAGCAGAAGTTGAATGAGTTTTTGGCGCTGACCCAGGGTACCCGTACAGTGCTTCAGTACGCCCAGGCCTTCAATGGTCTGTGCCCTTATGCGGGTCATCACGCCGACTCCGACGAGAAGAAGCTAGAGAGGTTCCGACGTGGCCTTAACACCAAGTTAAAGGCCCAGTTGGCCACCACCCAACTGGGCCTCGTACGGCGATCTCGTGAACCTTGCCATCGCCCAGGAAGACGCCAATATGGTGCACAAGGCGGAGAAGAAGAGGAAGACTCCCGCTGGACCGTCAAGCGCGCAGCCACAGAGGTTCCGCTTGGTTCCCCCGGCTGCACCGCAGGGACAGTTCAGGGCACCTCAGGGAGGTGGATGGGTTGCTAGGCCGCCACAGCCTAACGCGCCTCGTTTCCCTCCACCGCCGCAGCAGCAGCAAGCACCAAGGCAAAATGCACGGCAGCCAGCTCGCCCAGGAGCCGGCTATCAGTGCTTCAAGTGTGGAAGTAAAGATCATTTTATCAAGGATTGCCCGCAGAAAAAGCAGCAAAACCAACGCTCAGGAACTCAGCAAGGCAAGGGCAAGCAACAGCAGCGTGTGCAAGTTCCGCAAGGACGGCTCAACTACACCACATTGGCCGACCTACCCGAGGGAGCCCCAGACATGACTGGTACTTTCCCTATCTGCACTCAACCTGCTGTGATATTGTTTGATTCCGGGGCAACACATAGTTTTATAAGCACAAGGTTTCATGTGAAATGCGGATTAAAATCTTACCATACCAAATCATCATACGTGATATCAACTGCGGGAGGTAAAATTGCATCCAACCAAGTCACCCACAAGGTTCCGATCAGGCTAGGAAGTAAAACATTTCCTACTGATTTGATTCTGCTGGGAATGGAAGGAATTGACATTGTGTTAGGAGCCAATTGGATGACTCAACATAAGGTTGTCCTAGATGTTGCGGAACGAGTTGTTGAGATAAACTCGCCTACGCATGGCCCGAGTGTGCTATATCTGCCACAACGGACTTGCGTCGATGCGTGCGCTTACACAATGGTAGAAACCCAACTAAAGGACATTCCGGTGGTATGTGAGTATGCCGATGTATTTCCGGATGACTTACCTGGGATGCCGCCGGATAGAGACATTGAATTCGTGATTGAACTTCAACCTGGCACAGCACCTATATCAAAGAGACCATATAGAATGCCGCCCAATGAATTGGCTGAATTAAAAATTCAACTCCAAGAATTGCTAGATAAGGGTTTCATTCGTCCAAGTGTATCACCTTGGGGATGTCCCGCTATCTTTGTGAAGAAGAAGGACCATTCCTTGAGGTTGTGTATTGATTACCGGCCTCTCAATGCGGTAACTATTAAGAACAAGTACCCACTCCCCCGTATTGACATCTTGTTTGACCAACTAGCTGGCGCCAGAGTGTTCTCCAAGATTGACCTTCGCTCTGGCTATCACCAAATCAAAATCAGGCCTTGTGACATTCCAAAGACTGCCTTTTCCACACGTTATGGACTTTATGAATTCTTGGTTATGTCTTTTGGACTCACCAATGCCCCGGCCTACTTCATGTACCTCATGAATTCGGTCTTCATGTCTGAACTAGACAAGTTTGTGGTGGTTTTCATTGATGACATTCTTATATATTCTAAGAATGAGGAAGAGCATGCCGAGCACCTTCGCATTGTTCTTCAGAGATTGAGAGATCACCAGCTCTAAGCCAAGTTCTCCAAGTGTGAATTTTGGCTAGAGAGCGTGAAGTTCTTAGGCCACACGGTTTCCAAGGATGGTATATCCGTGGATCCAACCAAAGTGCAAGAGGTGTTGGATTGGCAACCACCTACTTCTGTCCACGAGATTCGGAGTTTTCTGGGTTTAGCCGGTTATTACCGCCGTTTTATTCCGGACTTCTCTCGGATTGCGAAGCCCATGACCGAACTCTTAAAGAAGGGAGTCAAATTTGAGTGGAATGACAAATGCGATGAAGCTTTCCACACCTTGCGAAGACATTTGACTTCAGCCCCAGTTTTGGCTCAGCCCGATTGCACCAAGCCCTATGATGTCTATTGCGATGCATCAGGCACCGGCCTTGGCTGTGTTCTCATGCAAGAGAACCGAGTCATTGCTTATGCTTCTCGAGCACTTCGGCCTCATGAGCAAAACTACCCCACGCATGATCTTGAGTTAGCAGCGGTCATTCATGCTCTCAAGATGTGGAGACACTATTTGATGGGTGTTCCCTGCAACATATACACAGACCACAAGAGCCTCAAATATGTTTTCACTCAGGCACATTTGAATATGAGACAACGAAGATGGTTGGAGTTAGCAAAGGACTATGACCTCAGTGTGCATTATCACCCCGGGAAGGCTAATGTAGTTGCGGATGCACTAAGCCCCAAGGCTCGTTGTCATTGTCTTTCCGTGGAGTCCTACGCTGACACCCTGTGTCATGAAATGGCAAAGCTCAATTTGGAGATTGTCCCACACGGGTACTTCAACCATGTTGCAGTTGAACCAACCTTGCATGATCAGATTGTTGTAGCTCAACTAAATGACGCGAGCATTAAAATCCTTAAAAGGAAATTGTCGAAGGAAAAGGTGAAGGAAAAGTACAAGTGTTTCCGGTTAGATGGGCAGGGAGTAATGTGGTTTGGACATCGCCTTGTGGTGCCCAAAAACACGGAACTCCGGAGGAAGATTATGGATGAGGCACATCTCTCCAAATTTTCTATCCATCCCGGCAGCACCAAAATGTACCAAGATTTGAAACAAAACTTTTGGTGGACTCGAATGAAGCAAGAAATTGCCACATATGTGTCGGAATGTGACACCTGCCAGCGGGTTAAGGCCAGCCACTTGAAGGTAGCAGGCACACTTCAACCTCTACCTATTCCCTCATGGAAGTGGGAAGATATAAGCATGGATTTTATTGTTGGACTTCCCAGAACACCTCAGGGGCATGATTCTATTTGGGTAATTGTGGACCGCCTTACCAAGACCGCACATTTTATTCCAGTAAATACCACTTATGCTGCTAAGAAGTACGCGGAGATTTATTTGGAGCGGATCGTTTGTCTACATGGGGTACCCAAGACGATAATTTCAGATCGTGGTGCTCCGTTCGTAGCACGCTTTTGGGAACAGTTGCAATTATCCCTAGGCACCAAACTGATCCGTAGTTCAGCATATCACCCACAGACCGATGGGCAGACGGAAAGGGTAAATCAAATACTTGAGGATATGCTTCGAGCTTGTGTTATTCATTATGGGAAGAATTGGGAGAAGTGTTTATCCCTGGCCGAATTCTCCTATAACAATAGCTACCAAGCGAGTCTCAAAATGGCACCTTTCGAAGCCTTATATGGTAGAAGATGTCGGACCCCGTTGTGTTGGTCCCAGGCAGGCGAGAGGTATGCTTATGGCCCTGACCTTGTAAAGGAAGCAGAAGAAAAGGTTAGAATCATTCGTGAAAATTTGAGAACTGCCCAGTCAAGGCAGAAGAGTTACTTTGATCAACGGCGAAAACCACTTCAGTTTGAAGTCGGTGATCACGTGTATCTTAAGGTCTCCCCAACCAAGGGTGTGCAGAGATTTGGATTGAAAGGAAAGCTTGCACCTCGTTATATCGGCCCGTATGAAATCACTCAGCAATGTGGGCCGGTAGCCTATCAAGTGAAGCTTCCCGAGAAACTCTCAGCTGTACACAATGTGTTCCATGTTTCTCAACTCAAGAGGTGTCTTCGTGTTCCGACCGAGGTCGTTGAACAAGAGGAACTCTCGGTTGAACCGGATCTCTCTTACGATGAGCATCCCGTTAAAATCCTTGACGAGAAAGAGCGACAAACATGACGGAAGGGAGTTAAAATGTACAAAATTCAGTGGAGTCATCACTCCGAGGATGAAGCCACGTGGGAAACCGAGGACTATCTTAAGAAGAACTACCCCGACATCCTTTCTTAGACCAAGGTACCTTTTCCCACCTTGTTCCTAAGTGCAATCGAATCTCGGGACGAGATTCTTTGTAAGGGGGGTAGGCTGTGACATCCTGATGTAAAAATATTGGAAGTACTTTTAAAACAGGTTAAAAAGGGGAAAAAGTGGTGTTGGAACTCAAAAATTCATCAAAATTCAAATTTAACTTCAAAAGCAAAGGACCTTGGGAACCCAACTGAAATCTCAAGATTTTTGGTGCTGAACTCAAACATCTCGGACCAAAAGAGTAGTTGTCATCACCTACAGCCCTTCGCGACAACCTCGCCACGGCGTTCGCTCCGCACGATGACCCTCGAGCGGGGATGTCCGTCACGATCGAGCTTAGCTTCCGTGACGATCGAGCTTAGCCCGAATGTCCGTCACGATCGAGCTTAGCCCGAATGACCGTCACGATCGAGCTATGTCCGTGACGATCGAGCCTAGTCAGTATTGTCCGTGACGATCGAGCTATGTCCGTGACGATCGAGCCTAGCCAGTAGATTCAGTCACGATTCGACGCCGCACGATAGGACCCTTGAGGCCCCGCAGTCCGTCACGCTCGAGGCTCCGCAGCCAAGCTCGAGGACTCACCCTCGAGCGACGTTCCGGCACGCTCGAGGCTCCGCAGCCAAGCTCGAGGGGGCACTTACCCTCGAGCGACGTTCCGTCACGCTCGAGGCTCCGCAGCCAAGCTCGAGGGGGCACTTACCCTCGAGCGACGTTCCGTCACGCTCGAGGCTTCGCAGCCAAGCTCGAGGGGGGCACTCACCCTCGAGCGGCGTTTCCGACCTTTCGAGGCTCGGCAAGCTCGAGCTTGCGGTTCAAGCTCGAAGCACCGTAGCGCCTGGTCGAAGTGCCCGGTCCAAGCTCGGAAGTTGTGTCCCGCACCTCAAACTCCAACTTTTAATTTTACACGTTTTGAAGTTCAGCTCAAATTTTTGGAGAAAGTTCAAAAGGGGCAAAGGAGCTCCACGGGGCTGCCAGCTCGCCCCTGGCGCGCTCTGCTCCGGCCGGAGTCCGGCTGCCACGTGGCCGGCGTGTGGCGGAGACCGCGTCGGGTCGGCCGAGCCGTGGCGGCAGCTAGCTCTTGTCCTCACGCATTTGTCCAAGCCTTCCGTACCGTCACGTCGCGGGCGACGGCGCACTGCTGCCTCGCGCCGCGGAGCGCCATCATACGGTCGCGCGCCGCCGTGGCCGCACGCGCGCTCGCGCCGCGCCGAGCGCACTGCAGGCGGTAGAGTCCGTTCGCGTCACGCCAAAGCCTCTGCTGAGGATCTCCACTTCATCACGCGATGATCTTTGACGCCCAACCGCGCGTGTGCGCTCTGTTCGAGCTCACCGCGCCATCAATGGCGACCGCGACAGCCACCCACGCGCTCGCACGCTCCCGAGGCCGCACAGTGCCTCCCTTGCGTGCCCAAGCACTCCACCGCGCACTCCCACATCTCCTCTCACTCGCTCACTTGGTCATTTCCACTTCCCCGCGCTCGCTCGGTCTTCTTCTTCCTCGCGCCGCGCGAACCGAGCCGAGCTCCTCCGAGAAATTCGCCTCCCACACTCCACCATTCCCAAATTCGTCCCGCACGAAGCTGGCCCTCTACTCCAGCTCCATTTCCCCCCACTTTCCCCTAGCTATTGTCCTTTCTCCGGCGAGAATTCGTGAATTCCCCCAAATCGCGATTTTCGGCCACCGGAGCACCCGCACGTCGAGCCCCTACTCCGAGCCGTCCCCGAGGTCAACCGAGCACGCCATTGGCTTCCTCGAGCTCCACTGGTGCTCTAGGACCCCTCGAACCTCGGCGAACGACCCCGAGCTCACCGGCGTAGAAGCCGCGGCGGCCGCGCCGCCACCACCTCGTCGCCGGCGAAACTCCGACCATCCCCGGCCTCCAAACCGTCCCCAAACGACTCGTGGTGAGCCCAGGAAGCTTTTCCTCCACTTCCCCGAGCCTAGTTCGCCGCCGTTTGGCCGGCGCAACTCCGGCGAGAGCCGAGGGCCTTTCTTCATCGTCTTCGTTTGTCTAGGGGTCTCTGCGCAAAAGTTCAGGGACTCGTTCGCGAAGTTTTGAAAGTTCTAGGGTTCCCTGCGAAAATAGATTCTTAAAACTAGATTTGTTTTTCCCGAATCTTGTAAAATCCATTAAAAATCGTACAAAAATCAGAAAAATGCACAAAAATACTCCCTGGATTCGTGAGAGTCTAAACTACAATCTCTATTAGACATGTTTATACTTTTGATGAACTGTTTTTGAGTTGAAATTCAAACTATGAAAATGGAAAGTAGTGCATCATTTCAAATCCAGAGCTCCGCTAAGGTTGAGCTTTGGATATGTTGTGTGTAGTGACTTTGGACAGCTTGTGTCCAAAGGGGACCTAAAAATATGAACTGTAGCTCCAGTTATAAATTAAAATGTGTTTTCTGTCTTTTTGCAGTGCAGAAATCTTTAAAAATAATCTGTGCAGTGAAAAATCACCATTTTGCTCCAGAGGACTAAAAACTTGTTAGCTCACCTGTGAAAAATGAAAAACTTAATTTTTGCTCTGTTTAGGATAGCAAATAAATAAATATGTGTTTTTGGTTAGAAATTTATTGAGGACTACCCAAGGGTTATTTTGAGCCACCACTTGGCCAGAGCCCTCCTCATGCTATTGCCTAGCTTTGGTAGGAAAATCTCCTGAACTAGATGAATTTTCGATTTTATATGATTTAAATTCGATTCTGCTAGCAGCCGTTTGATATATTTTTAATAAATTATGTGTAGCTCAGAATTAGCTAAATTTTGGAGTGAGCTTGGCTCTTATACTCCAGTAGCTGTCATAAAGTTTATAGATAAAAATGATGAACAGAATTGGAGAAACAAAAATGAGAAGTAATCTAGATGGAAATCGATTTATATAAAAGAATAAACCTTTTTGTAGTTAGTTAGAATAAAATAAATGGAATCTGAAATTCCAGAACAGCCACCCTAAGTTATGCATCTCATGTAGAAGGCGCTATCCCGGACGGCGACTACCACCTCATCCCCGCAGACGAGGAAGAAGTCCCGGAGGAAGGTGCCGGTGCAGGATCGACCAACCCGGAGGCTAACCCCCAGTCCGAGCAAGAAGGCAAGCCCCGGAGCATAACCTAACTTTACCAAATCATGCACTTTGAATTCTCTATGTTTGTGCATTTACGTTTCAAGGAGTTGATTGAATACCTTAGCTGCACATTTCCTAGTACCTTTGACTTGCAACACTAGTAAGAAAGGATCGATAGGGCATTGCTCTAGGTCCGTTACAAGTCGAGTGATTTCCTGTCACTCGCGAGACATAGGAATTGCTTGTCTTTACTTATGTTGGAATCATAAGGATTGACGGGCGGGATGGCAGATGTAGATCTCCCGTCCGTGTATGATAATTGATTTAAGGTCGAAATGTGTGGTAGAGTGTGTCAAGTTTTTGAACGTACCACATGCATGCCGATGTATGGGGATCGGTAAGCCCGGTACCAGATTGAAGCAGCTAGGGCCGATAGCCATCTCTCCTTGGAAACTTTGTTTTCCCCTGCCGTACACTTGTGGATATATGCGTGAGACTGTGAGTGAAGCAGTAAACCTTTATCCTAAGGAAATGGACCCGGTTCCGAATTGTGGATCGATGGGAAAGGTTGGGAAATGCTTGTACCTTTTATAGCAAGCAGAGTATCCGTGTGTGTTGGGTTTCCCCTGGCCAGGTAGCAGAAATTCGGTTCGAACTGTCCGCTTCTCGCGGTTAATGAGACTGCTTGACCGCCCTGCTACATTGAGTAACAAGTGGAACTTTGAGATTGATAAACTTGTTGTATGAATTAAATTGTATTGCACCACTTGTATGCTTAGGAAGGATGCTAATCTAGAATGGTTAAATCTACTAGAATATGATGCTAAAACTTGAAAGCAAGGACCTACTCTTAGTTGCTTTTTGGCAAACAAACCCACCAGCCAAAAGCCTCTCATGGTCTAGATGTCGGTGATGTAGTTTTCACCCGACGGGTAAGCCTTGCTGAGTATTAGTATACTCAGCCTTGCTTGTGGCATTGATTTACAGGTACACCTTTGGATGTCGATGCTTTGTCTTGGCCTACCCAGGTTCCACCTGGCTGGCACATCGAATGGGTTCCGTCCTCTGCCGAGGATCGGGAGGAGTAGCATCGTGGCAGGCTTCAGCACGGTGTTATTGTATCGTCGTTAGATTATCTTCCGCTGCAAAGAAACTTTTATTTCCGCTGCAAGACTTTGTACTCTGATTTAAATTGAACTTGGTTTGTAATAACTTGTTATACCTATTTATGTATGTTAAATTGTGGAATGTTGTAATCTCTGGAACTCACCTTCGTGTGGGCGTGCTGTTGTTTCGATCGAGAAAAGAACGTGGTTAATCGGGTTTAATCCGACGGCGCTCCAGCTTATTCCGGATTAAGTGCCTGACTACTTGATTAGTGGTCCCGAGGTATGTTAAATTGTGGAATGTCAGTGAGCTCAGGAGTTTCCTCAGAATGGCAGGTTACTATCGGCGTTTTCTCGAGGGATTCTCAAAGATTGCCAAGCCCTTGACATCATTGCTAGAGAAAAGTGCTAAGTTTGTGTGGACACCGGAGTGCCAAGCTAGCTTTGAAGAGTTGAAGAAAAGGTTGACCACTGTAGCAGTATTGGTATTGCCAGACATTACCAAGAACTTCTCAGTCTATTGTGATGCGTCTCGTCAAGGATTAGGATGTGTACTCATGCAGGAGGGTAGAGTTGTGGCATATGCGTATAGACAGTTGAGGAAACATGAGCTGAATTACCCGGCACATGATCTAGAATTGGCAGCTGTGGTTCACCCTTTGAAAATCTGGAGGCACTATTTGCTTGGGCACAACTGTGACATCTACACCAATCACAAGAGCCTTAAGTATGTGTTCACGCAATCCGAGTTGAACATGAGGCAACATCGTTGCCTAGAGAAAATCAATGATTTTGAGCTAGAGATTCATTACCATCCAGGGAAGGCTAACTTGGTGGCAGATGCTTTGAGCAGGAAGAGTTATGTGAATGTGCTGACAAGTCAGAATTTGCCGGAAGAGCTTAGCTGGGAATTCGAACGCTTGAACTTAGGTATGGTAGCCAATGTGATTGAGTTAGAAGTGGAGCCAACCCTTGAACAAGAGATCTGAAAAGGTCAATTGGAGGATGAGGAGATCAAGGAATTGATTAAGAAGGTTGGGACAGATAAAGCGCCAGGATTCCGATTGGATGATCAAGGAACAGTGTGGTTTGGTGATAGAATAGTGGTGCCAGATCAACAGCATATCAAGGATGTTATCTTACGGGAGGCACACGAGTCAGCATATTCCATTCACCCGGGAAGTACCAAGATGTACTTGGACCTAAAGGAAGGATTTTGGTGGTATGGTTTGAAGCAAGATGTTGCAGCACACGTAGCTCTTTGCGATGTATGCCAGAGGGTCAAGGCCGAACATCAGAGACCGGTAGGTTTGCTTCAGCCTATGAGAATACCAGAGTGGAAATGGGAAGAAGTGGGTATGGACTTTATAACAGGACTGCCCCACACCCAGAGGGGTTATGACTCTATGTGGGTGATTGTCGATCGATTGACGAAGGTGGCTCACTTAAAACCGGTGAAGACTACATATTCCGGTGTCAGACTAGTAGAGTTATGCATGGAGCGGATTGTATGTTTGCATGGGGTACCGAAGAAGATAGTGTCAAACCGAGGCAGTCAGTTTACATCACACTTCTGGCGCAAGTTACATGAGTCTATGGATACGAAGCTTCACTTCAGTTCAGCTTACCATCCGCAGACAGATGGTTAGACCGAGAGGACAAAGCAGATACTGGAAGATATGTTGAGGGCATGTGCATTACAGTATGGGAACAGTTGGGAGAAGAGTTTGTGCTATGCAAAGTTCTCGTATAACAACAGCTACCAACAGAGTCCCGAGATGTCACCATTCGAGGCTTTGTATGGGAGAAGGTACAGGACACCGTTGTTCTGGAATCAAACTGGTGAAGGTAAGGTATTCGGACTTGAGGTCTTGAAGCGGGCAGAAGAGCAAGTGCAGGTAATCAGGCAGAATCTAAGGGCAGCTCAAACACGGCAGAAAAGTTATGCAGATGTGAGACGTCAAGACCTTAGCATCGAAATTAGTAACTTCGTTTACCTCAAGGTGTCACCAATGAGGGGTGTGGAGGGATTCAATGTCAAGGGCAAGTTAGCACCTCGTTACGTTGGGCCTTTCAAGATGTTGGAACAAAGAGGTGAAGTGGCTTATTAGCTAGAGTTACCAGATGATGTGTTCCATGTGTCTCAGCTGAAGAAGTGTTTACGGGTGCCAGAGGTATAGATTCCGATAGAAGAACTGAATGTGCAGGAGGACCTTACTTATGAAGAGTACACGGTCAAGATCCTGGTGGAGTCTGAGAAGATCACCACAAAGTGATATGTATGTGCAGGGTCCAGTGGAATCGTCATTCAGAGGATGAAGCAATGTGGGAAAGGGAGGATGATCTCAAGGCAGAATATCCACATCTCTTCGAGTCCACGTCCGAATCTCGAGGACGAGATTCATTTTAAGGGGGGTAGATTTGTAACACCCTAAAAATGGCCTTATTAAATTTAGTAAATTAAATTGCTTTTTATATTTGAGTGCTCATAAATAATGTACAAAAAATAAAATTTCTGAAGAATTAAAAGCAAATATAGGGAATAGAAATATTTATTGTTGCATTCATGCTGGTGCATTTCTTTTTGATTTTTGAATTCAAATTTGAATTTGAATTCAAATAAGTGTTTGAATAAAAGAAAAACCTTTTCTTTTTCCCTCTCTTTTCTTTTTCTCTTCCAGCCCAGCCGGTCCAAACTCTCTCCCTTTCCTTTTTTTCTTTTCCACCCGCAGCTAGCCCAAACTCCACTACAGCGGCCCAGCTTCCCTTTTTCCTTTTATTGCGCAGCCCAGCAGCGGCCCAACACCACTGCAGCAGCCCAGCCGCCAACCCCGCTTCCCAACTCTCCTCTGCGGCTGACAGGTGGGGTCCACCCGTCATCCCCCACCTCCGGCTACCGCCTGCGCCGCGACGAACCCGAGCCAGAGCCCGACCCCGTTACGCCGCGATGCCACTGCTCTTCTTGGCGCGCACGCCAAGGCCGGGCTCCTCCCGCCTATTTAAGCGCCACCGCAGCCCCCGAGACCTCCCTTCCACTACAGCCTCAAACACTAGCGCCCAAAGCTCGTATCGCCGCCGCCATTAACCCTAGCTGCGCCGCCGCTCACGTCGCCGCTCCTCCGCCACCCCATTGCCGCCAAGGAGGAGACCCGGAGGTTTGCATTGAGGTCGGGAACACTCTGAGCCACCCCTCCCTCTCTCCTTCACTCTTTTATGCTCGCGCGAGCTCGCCAGAGTGGCCGAGCCGCCATTGCTTGTTGCTAGCCGCCACCATCGCTCCAACCTCGACCCCAACCCCTAAAACGAGACCACCGTCGCCCCTCTTTCTTTTGGGCCACGCGAGGCGAGCTTTGGTGCCCTGTAGCACCGGATTACTCAACGCCGATGAACTCCCGGCGGTGCGCCGCCGTCAGCCGTCATTGTCCGGCGACCTAGATGCCCCAACGCACCACAGCCATTCGATCTAGATCCTAAGGCCTAGATCTAAAACCCGAACCGGTATGAGCCGTGTCCACCGTGGACCAGTGGACCACGGTCTATGGGCGGTCCACAGCACAGTAGACCGTGACGTCAGCCATCAGCCGCGACCCTGGTAGTTTTGCAAATAAGCCCCTGCCTTTTACACATATCAACCCGTCGTCCGGTGTAGTTCAAAACTATTTGCAGTTTAGTCCTTTTTCTTTCAGTTTAGCCCTTGCACTTTTGAAAAATAGGAGCCACCATCCTAGATGGCTGTTTTACTCCTTAGCCCTCAAGTTTTTGATGAAATTATGTTTTAGGTCCCTGGTTTCTTTCAAAAACACCCCTGGAAGCCTAAAACTCTCACCAGCAAGCCCCTAGAGCCCGTTTTAAGCGTAGTTTCTTCGTTTTAACTCCGATTTGAGTGATTTTCGCGCTCATGTGTTCGTAGTGAAGCGTACAGTAACTCTAAACCCTTATTTTTATCTTTTGTTTATTTTTGGTGTACAGTTCTAATTAAATACATTTTTTGCATGTATGTATGGATGCTTGTGTGGTGATCGATGTGAGTAGTTGACGAGCCGTTCGAGTTTGCCGATGGTCCCGTTCCCGAGTAGCATGTGCAGCAGCAGTTCGCTGAGAAAGGCAAGTATAATACGGACAATCCTTGATTACCTTTACACCATTTAAACATATGTTCATATGCATGTGTCTAATTTTGTTATACACTAAGGACGTTCCTAGTCTTTACCTTATTCCTTGTTTACCTAGGTTACATGCATTATGGTTAGTATTTGCTACATGCTGTGAACAACATTTATTTAATTGTTAATATTGAATTAATGGTTCACTTCAATGATTATTAAAAGATGCTTTTTAGCAACATGGTTCGGGGAACTAGAGCATGTGCTTCGTGCTTTGTTCTAGTGTCTCCTTAAGGTTTGGTCTAGGGAATTAGAGCATGTGCTTCGTGCTTTGTTCTAATGTCTCTTCGTAAGGTCTGGTTCTTAAAGCGGCAACCTAGGAACTTGTTCCCCGCCGTTGGAACTATAATGGCTCTGGTCTTGGATAATTAGCTTCTACGTCTCTAGCTCGCCAGTGGTTACCGAAAGGCATATGTGGGGAGCATGGGTGAGAGTATAGTTTGATCCATCGAGGATGGATTTATCCGTTGGCTATGTCTCGTTAGGCAAAGTCCCATGATGTAAGCGCCCGATGTACGGCAGCTTCACACGTTGCGATGATTGCGCTCTCGCTCTGGACGCCATTGACCCCCTCACGTTGCGCCCTGAGCATACGTCAATCTCGATGCCTTGGGTTATGCTGCCTATGTTGAACCAAAACGGCTACTGTGCTTGTTAGGGTGTTTTGTGAAAATCCTCGTAGCATAAGTTCTTTTGGATTTATGCGACCGGCGGGTAAAGGGCGAAACCTCTGCAGAGTGTACATCTATCATGATAGCCGTGCTCACGGATACGAGCAGCCTGCAGGGGTGAATCTAGCGGTGGGGCGGCCTAGGCTAGAGCCCCCCTACCGCTGGATAACCCGTGGAGCCCCTCCTTAGCCCCCCCTAAATTTTTTTTGTCATGGGAGAGAGGAAGGAGGGGCTCACTCGTATCTGGAGGTTGAAGACGAAGGGCTAAGGAAGGGCGTGAGGCTATCTGGGCTGCGAGGGCGTGAGGCTATCTGTCGGCCCAATCTTTCTTCTTCCCACCAAATAGAAGCCAGCGGCCCAACCGAGCCCAGCCAGCCTTTTTTCCCCACCCTATGCTATGGCCTCTTCTCTCTGTCTGGCTCCATCTCCCCATCTCGCACTCACGTGGCGGCGACGCGGCTTGACCTGGGAGCGGCGGCGGCTGGCTGCTGCTCGGCCACAGGCCACAAAGAGACGGGGACAACACCGCAGCCTTCTAGAGCACGCGGTGGGCGGCAGGACGAGCAGCCCGCAGCCGAGCGCTTCAACACGGCCTGTGATTCAGGCGTGCTGCTTGGCGGCACTGCGGCAAGCCTGCAGCTAGCACTAGCAGAGTAGCAGAGCTGCAGCACAGAGGCAGCCGGCAGGACAACTGCAAAAGCTGGACACTTGCAAGGTAAACAAAATCTGCAAGGTGGAAAATTGCAATGTATAAAAGAATAAACAAATGTTATTCTCAATTTCTTCGTGGTTAGTCCTATCAGTATACATATTTTACCTTTCTATGGTTTAATAAAATATTCGATGGATAAATGTTGTTAGTTTATTCTCATCTACTTCGTTTGGTATGAACTGACTTACATTATATATTTTTCCTATTTCCATGATGTAGAACTGTTTAGGTTACAATATTAGTGTTATATTGGATATCATGAAATTTGTATAGCGTTTTTTGGCCACTGGTGTTCATTTGCCACACCACGATTTTGATTTTATGTCAGCCATAAAAAATTAAGCCTAATGCTTGGTTTGTGCGTAAGTTGCGGCACATGGCATACCTCTTCAGACTTTTCAACCCATTTTTACGGCTTGTTGCGCCATATTTTGGCGCCACAACTTCGTCGCCACATACCGATGGCAAGTAGTCAAACATGCCTTATATTTAAGCCCCCCCTACTCTTTTTTCCTAGATTCGCCACTGGCAGCCTGGATCCTTTTTTATTAGAAGATGATGTTAGTAGTTGATATTGGTGTATTCTATGGTTACTTATACATTATTATATGGGATCATAATTGGGTTTCTACTCATTTGTAGTAATTTGGATGATAATAAAATGAAACTACTAAAAGTGATAATGCAGTTTAACTGTGTCATGCCTTTTGTTCTTGCATAACCCATGTTATACTTGTTAAGTAAGATGGTTTACTTACACTTGCAACTATTCAACAAAATCCCAGATGGGTAACAGATGGAGCATTGAATGATCAGTCGCTTGCTGAGTTTCCGGAGAATCTGCCGTACTTCTAGCTGTGTTCAACAAGTCGGTGTCCCTGTGGACTTGAGGCTCTACTAATTATGAAACGTTTGCTATTAATAAGACTTTCGTTGTGTTATTTGTTTAAGACTATATCTTGTGTTAAACTCTAATGTAAACTATTTTATTCGAGCATTGGTTTCTCTGTGATTCAATATTTGTAATCTATATGTGTTCTGTGGACATCCTGGGCACACATATGGAAGCATTTGGATTTCTTGGAAATCTGGGTGTTACACGGCCGGCTGGCCCTAGCCCAGCCGACAGGCCGGCAACCTCGGCCGATTCGGCCACGTCACCTATCCATGGGAGAAAAACCTCTGAGAAGGCTTCTAAACCGAGCGATCAATGTCGGTTCATCGAACGGACCCTGGAAGGCCCTACTTCAAATCAAAGGGCCCACCTGTCGGTCCAAACCGACCACGTGCATGCAAGGGCCAAAAAAACCGAGTTGTGGGCATGATCCAGAGCGTCCAGGAGAAAAGTCGGTGCATCCGAGGGCGGAAGCCGGCCGACCGGCCCTGGCACGGCCATCGGGCCCAACATGGGCGCCACTCCAGCCCATCTTCCTGTGGTGGTTAGCTGAGGCGGTTTCCATCCTAATCCGACCTGTCGTTGCTATAAAAGGACACTCCCTCGGCCGTGCTAATGATCCCATCCAAGAAGGAGTAGAAGTCACTCAAAAGTGTAGTGTTAAAGTTCTTTGTAGAGTAGGGAGAGTATGGAGTGAGGCCACGGGTATTGTCCAGGCTACGGAGTGGAGTTGGGTATTTCTCTTCTTCCTCCAGATTTTGTATCCACTCCAGGGAAACAAGCTTAAAGGTATTACCATTGTGAGTTTCTCGCTTATCTCTACTATCTCGCTTATTTACTTTATACTTTCAGTAGTTAGTTATTTTACTGCTTTAGATCTGCAGGATCCCTTGTCTGCGCGAGTTAGCAAAGCTACTCATTTGGGGTTTCTTCTTGCCTTTCCGGGAGGCAGAAGTTAGTGTCTTGATAGCGTAGGCGTGGTGTCTAAGCTTGATAGACATCTTGGGTTGTGTTACACCCCCATGGTACCATTGTGGTAGGCGGCAGGTGGTCACAGTCCTGTCCGTCCATTGTAGTCCACCATGTTTGGGTGTCCTCATAACAGTAGTTGCAGGTTGCCGTTGGATCCCCCTCTCATACCTTTCTGAGATCCTTCTCTTCGAGCCGTTGAAGCAGATCGAGTAGTGATTAGCTAGCTTACTAGAGTGTCGAGTAGATTAGCTAGAGTTAGGCCCTCTACCATTTTCGTCTTCTCTCTTTGGAGGATCCGGTTATTAGTAGACCCTATTGTTCCTTGGATTCAATATCCCAGGTATTACTCCCCTGGTGAAAGGCTACATCGGTCTCTGTGCGCTTGCAGAGTAATTAGTATAGGCTAAGAAGTGCCAACAACTAGTTGCAAAGGGGTTCTCTCAAATAGAAGGACTTGATTTTGGAGAGACCTTTGCACCGGTGGCTAGACTTGAGGCTATCCACATACTTCTAGCTTATGCCTCTTGTCACAACATGAAGCTCTATCAAATGGATGGTAAGAGTGCATTTCTCAATGGGTACATCAATGAAGAAGTTTATGTTGAACAACCACCAGGCTTTGAAGATCATTACAATCCCAATCATGTGTACAAGTTGTCCAAGGCACTCTATGGTCTCAAGCAAGCACCAAGAGCATGGTATGAACGCCTTCGAGATTTTCTCATTGCCAAGGGCCACAAGATTGGGAAGGTTGACACTACTCTATTCACCAAGAAAGAGAATGGCGAGCTCTTTGTTTGTCAAGTCTATGTGGATGATATCATCTTTGGCTCAACAAATGAAGAGATATGCAAGAAATTTTGTGAAATGATATCAAGGGAATTCGAGATGTCTATGATTGGTGAACTTACATTCTTCCTTGGGTTTCAAATCAAGCAACTTGAAGAAGGCACCTTTATATGTCAAGAAAAGTATACCAAGGACCTTCTCAAGCGCTTCAAGATGGAAGATTGCAAGCATATCAAGACTCCTATGGCTACTAATGGACATCTCGACCTTGATGAGGGAGGTAAACCGGTAGACCAAACTCTTTACTGTTCTATGATTGGGAGTCTACTTTACCTTACCGCATTTAGGCCCGATATCATGTTTAGTGTTCGTATGTGTGCTCGCTTTCAAGCCAACCCGAAATAAGCACATCTTAAGGCCGTGAAAAGGATCTTTAGATATCTCAAATATTCACCGAGAATTAGCCTTTGGTATCCCAAAGGAGCTCACTTTGAACTCGTTGGCTATTCCGATGCGGATTATGCGGGTTGCAAAGTGAATAGGAAGAGCACTTCTGGCGGGTGCCAATTGCTTGGTAGGTCGCTAGTCTCTTGGTCCTCGAAAAAGCAAAATAGTGTGGCTCTTTCAACCATCGAGGCCGAGTACATTGCCGCCGGCTCTTGTTGTGCACAACTTATTTACATGACTCAAACACTCCTAGACTATGGCCTAGTTCTTAGGAGTGTACCCTTGCTTTGTGACAACGAGAGTGCGGTAAAGCTTGCCAATAACCCTGTCCAACACTCACGTACCAAGCACATAGATATCCGTCATCACTTCATTAGAGATCATATAGCTAAGGATGATATATCTTTGCATGGTGTAAGGAAGGATGATCAGTTGGCATATATCTTTATAAAGCTTTTGGATGATAATAGGTTTTGTAATTTGCGGAATGAGCTCAATGTGGTTGACTTCTCCAACTTTACCTAGTATGCTCATCTTTGTTTGTATATAGATATGCTTGAAAAACACAAAAAAAAAATTAAGTTGCTAGTGTTGTTTTTGCATATCATGTGTAGTATAATTCATATGCATTAGGTGCTTGTCTAACCTTTGCAAGATAGTGGTGAGATAGGGTTGGTTAGAGCCAATGGAAATTAGGTTGCTCTAGACATGGGAGAGGCTCACCATGAGCAAGCTTGCAAAGGGCCTAAACTTGGCAAGATAGATTTAAATTCTCGTTGTAAATTCTTGTCTATACACTTGCATGCATATTGCATTGTGTTCTTTTAGTCGTTTTGTTGGTATTTGGTTGTGGCATACATTTAGGGGGGGCATGGACTGCTTTCATCATCCCTTGTCCTCTCTCTAGGTGTTGGTGCCCTCCGGTGCTTTGGCTTTAGTTTTTCTATTTCATAAATGGTGTTAAGCCACTTGGCCATATATAAAAATATTTTGAAATGAGTGCTTGAGAGAGGTTTGCTTGTCTCTATCCCGAGATCATATTTATTTGCATCCCAATCAATTTTTTTTAAGGTATAAACATGAGATGAAAAACACACGGTCACACACCCTTTTTAAAGGAGCTCACCTTGGGCTATAAATAAAATAATATTTAGAGTGCTCCTAATGTTCTTTAGTAAAATAATTGTTAATGATTTAATGTTAGGGTTAAACACTTGGACTAATAAAGCTTGCAGTTCTAATCATGGCCTATATGTGGCAATCTTGTGGTTTTAGTAATAAAATGAGATTTTGTTCACAACATGAGCATTCATAAAATACAAAGGATGTAAATTAATTAATATTTTAATATGTGTCAAGTTGTTAATGACATAATTAAAGTTGAGCATATAAAATAAATAAGCTTTTAACCTCCATGTATGTGTCCATGTTTTAACTTTAAGTTAAAATAAGATTTTTTACTCCCAAAATAAAAGGAGGTAGGACTTTAAATTGAAAACTCTCTTTGAGTATCATACCTATGATGTTTAGTGACACTATTGAAGGGTTTAAGAAAGGAGGGAGAGGTTAAATAAAATAATTAATAAAAGGAATTGGGAAGATAAGGCAAAACAATGGAAAGGAAGTTATGATTTTACCAACCTATTGAAAAAGGGTGAAAACTTGGACTAACACTACCAAATGAGGAAGTTATTTAAAACTTGAGTTTTGGTCTTACAAAGATGGATTAGTATGCAAAATAAAACACCTTCCCTCTTCTACCTTGTTCGAAAAATCTTCGTAAGCAATTCAAATTGTGGAAATTGAAATTGGATTAAAATTATGACTTGTAAAGAAAGCCCAAATTTTCTAACATAACTTTGATGGGTAAAAATTTTATAAAAGACTAGGTCCCAAATGTTGAATTTACATCTTTTTCCCCATATTTTTGGAGTTGAATTGCTAGGGCCAAAAATTCATGCCAAATTCAAATTCAAGTCTCTTTGAATTTAAACTGCGTCGAAACCAAAAATATTTTACAACTCTTCAAACCTCCATTATATTACTGATGTTCTAAGGTTTCTAAAATATATTTGTTCATAATTTTTGGACCTTGGGAGCTATTTCTTTTAGAGCAAAACTTTTAAATTGAAAATTGAAATCCTCCCTCTCTTACATCCTGACCCCACCTGTCAGTTTCCTTCTTCCTCCTCACGGTCTCTCTCCTGCGTGGGTTGGGCAGCGCCGGTGGTGCTCCTGCCGCCAGTGGCCGCCCTTCTCCTCCCTTGCCCACGCGAAATCCCATCTCTACCCCTCTCGGCCGCCTCCTATTTAAGCTCCCGGATGCAAACCCTAGCCGCTTCCTTCTCCTGAGCCGCCGCCTCCATTGCCGCCGTGAGGCTCGGCTCGAGCTCGTCGTCGACGTCCTGCTGCCCCACGGCCTCCACCACGCCGCCCGACTCCTTCTTCCTCCACCTCGCCATCGCGCCCAGCCACCCAGCAGTCGCCCTGCCCGCCTGCAGCGCCGCCGCTGCTCGCCCTTCTTCTTCCTCACGAAGACACGAAGAACAGAGCCAAGTTCCCACCCGTCCCTCTGCTGCCCCATTCCATCTTCCTCCGATTCCTTCCACACGAGCCTTCCCCACGAACCCAGGTCACCCCTAGACCCACCCTCGCCGAGCCCCCCATCACCCTCGGTCAGGAATCTCTTGTTCCAGAGCCGCCAGCCACCATGGGCGCCCAGAGCTCGAGCTCACCGTCGAGATCCCTCCTTCGGTCATCACCCGCTCAAAACAACGGCCAAAATGGGTTCCCCTACCTCCACTCTACCTTTCCCAGCCGCATCCCCATCACTCCGGCCACCATCCTCGCCGGAAATCGAGCTCCAGCGGCTGCTCCGCCACGGCTCCCATGGACGGCCCTCTACGGTCCACCTCCGACCTCGACTACTGCACAAAACCATCTCGTGGTGAGCCCCTAATCCCTCCAGTGCCCTCAGTCCGGCCATCCCGGCCTCCCTTCGCCGAAATTTGGACCGCCGAGGTCTCTTCTCCGCCCAAGGACCCGATTGCAAATCGTGAAATCTTTTTAGGGTTCCCAATGCAAAAACCGAGGACCTATATGTAATAGCCAAATTTCATATCTAGGGTAACAGCTGTGAACTTGTAAATTCAATTTAAAATCGTAGAAAAATCAGAAAAATGCAAACCAAAATTATTCGTACTCCTGGTTATGTCTATTTTATTCCCTTCACAGCATGTGTATGCTTTTGTTGCTTGGTTCAGTCTATAAAAATTAAACTTTGAAAATGAACTTTTGTGCATAACTCCTATACTACAGCAGCTATGAAAGTGATCTTTGGATATGTTATTACTCTTGTTACAAATGCTTTACAGTATCAATCTTGCACTGAGATATATGTTCTAGCTCCAGATATAAATTGTTTAAGTTTGTCTTAGCTGAAACATTGTTCGAATTTTAGTAATTATTCCCTTCAACAAAAATTAGCCAACTTTGTACAGTAGTGTATCCATATTAGCAGCTATCTTAGAAAAATGCTAAACCCCATTTTTAGCTTTGCTAACATGCTTAAATAAATTGGGGTAATAAAAAGAAGTAGCATTTGTTTAGCTCATGTTTGCTACTAAAACTGAGTACCCACTTGATAGATGAGCAAAACATGACTTTATTTTGCTCCTATAAATAGTTCACCCTATTTTTTCTGTGTATTTATTTTTATAGGATTTAATATCATCTCCTAGCGGCTGAAATTGTTGAAATTGTAGGAAATCCAAAAATTTAGATTACTTAATAAAATATGCTCAACCTTTCTGCAGCAAACATAAGCATAGTGACCTGAGTTTATTTATGAAGTTTCACTAGAATTCGAATTATAGAAATAGGACAACAAATTGGAGTTTGAATCTTGCTTAATCAATAAAAAAACAATTCTTTATCACATGCACATGAAAGTAAAAATTTCGGGGAAAAACTAAAATTATCCAAAAACATAACCTGCGTTACTAAATGAAGAAATAAAAAGTATAATTTTATATATGTACACAATCACCATCGAAAGTAAAAACCTTTATGGCACCGTTCCAAGTGAGTAAGGTGAAAGAAGAGAATTCATTTTTGTCTAGGTATATGGCCTCAAATGCCCCGTGCTTTTATTGGAACATTGAAATCAATGTAAATCTTATGCATATGCATCTCGTATAGATCCCGGAACATGCGTACCCATCTCGGATTTCGAAGAAGGACCACAAGAAGGATGGGAGAATGCTGCTGAAGCAAGTCAAACTAACCCTGCCTTAGCCCAAGCTTTGAGTTGAGCAAAAAGGCAAGCCCCGGAGCATAACCTAACTTTTAACATTTATGCATCTATGAATTCCCTATGCTTGTGCATTTACGTTTCAAGGAGTTGATTGAATACCTTAGTTGCATATTTCTAGTACCTATGACTTACAACACTAGTATGAAAGGATCGATAGGGCATTGCTTTAGGTCCGTTACAAGTCGAGTGATTTCCTGTCACTCGCGAGACATAGGAGTTGCATGTCTTTACTTATGTTGGAATCATAAGGATGGACGGGCAGGATGGTAGATGTAGATCTCCCGTCCGTGTATGATAATTGATTTAAGGTCGAAACGTGTGGTTGTGTGTGTCAAGTTTTTGAACGTACCACATGCATGCCGATATATGGGAATCGGTAAGCCCGGTACCAGATTGAAGCAGCTAGAGCCGATAGCCATCTCTCCTTGGAAACTTTTGTTTCCCCTGCCGTACACTTGTGGATATATGCGTGATGCTTTGAGTGAAGCAGTAAACCTTTATCCTAAGGAAGTGGACCCGGTTCCGAATTGTGGATCGATGGGAAAGGTTGGGAAGTGCTTGTACCTTTTATAGCAAGCATTGTCCGTGTGTGTTGGGTTTCCCCTGGCCAGGTAGCAAAATTCGGTTCGAACTGTCCGCTTCTCGCGGTTAATGTGACTGCTTGACCGCTTGGCTGCATTGAGTAACAAGTGGAACTATGAGAATGATGAACTTGTTGTATGAATTAAATTGTATTGCACCACTTGTATGCTTAGAGAGGATGCTAATCTAGAATGGCTAATTCTACTAGAATATGATGCTAAAATCATGAAAGTAAGGATCCAATCTTAGTCGTTTTTTGGCAAACAAACCCACCAGCCAAAAGCCTCTCATGTCTAGAAGTCGGTGATGTAGTTTTCACCCGACGGGTAAGCCTTGCCGAGTATTAGTATACTCAGCCTTGCTTGTGGCTTTTATTACAGGTACTGTGATGGATGTGGCAGTCGATGCCATCACTTGGCCTACCCAGGTTCCCCCTGGATGGCACATCGAGTGGGTTCCGTCCTCTGCCGAGGAACGGGAGGAGTAGCACCATGGCAGGCTTCATCATGGTGTTACTATCTATTGTCGCTAGTTTACTTTTCCGCTGCAAAGAACTATTTATTCCGCTGCAATGAACTGATACTCTGATTTAAATTTCAAACTTGGTTTGTAATAACTTTGTGATACTATTTATGTATGATGAAATTGTGGAATGTTGTAATCTCTGGAACTCACCTTCGAGTGGGCGCGCGTGTTGTTTCGATCGAGAAAGTACGTGGTTAAATCGGATTTAATCCGACGGCGCTCCAGTTTACTCCGGATTAAGTGCCTGACTGCGTGATTAGCGGTCCAAGAGTACTTAACTTGGAATAATTTCGGAGTGGTCCGCCACAACTGGTACCAGAGCCGAAACAGGCGCACCAGAGAGAGCAACAAATCTTAAATAAATATTTTGGAACAAAACTTGCCAACTCTTACTTCCGCCGCGCTTTACGATTGAAGGTTATTCTTAGGACCGCTAAGGATGTTACATAGAGCGTGAAGCCTATGTGGGTTAAGGGATCACGATATGATAGGTGGCTAATAATATATTATACTAACTTCCAGCACATTTCATTCTGTCATTTACTTTACGCAATGGTGAGCACAAGGTACGGCGATTGCTGTAACGTACCACGGCACTATATGAAAATATAGTGGCGGCACATAGTCAATACGCTGTGATGGCATACGAAACTAGAATAGCATGGTGGGAGCAAGGTACGGCGATTGCTGTAGCGTACCACGGCTTCATATGCAAATATGATGGCGGCACAAAGTCAATACGCCATTTCATGAGCGTATGAAATTGTCAATATGTTGCCTTGGTGACATATGAAACATTGCTCGTTCAATGTTGAACGTTCGGGTGCCACCTCTATAGTGAGTGGTAATGTATGGAGACGCTTTCGTGAGTGCTGGCATGAAAGGTTGATTATACATGCTCTGGAATGGAAATTTCTGCAGGTACACTAACCACGATTCCGTATGATGAACGGTTAGAAAAGTTCGACTAGTTAATATAGGGAGAGACGGATATTGCCTAGCCACCGGCACTAACTTCGTAGGCCAAAAGTTTATTGGCATGTGTGTTGGTGAGAACGATTAGACCACTCATGCATTGCAATTCACTGAAATTATATTGAACCTTAATGCACGATCGTTGAACTACCCGCCATCAAAATTTGAATAACGACCGGAAATTGTGCTGAAACTCTGCCAAAAACAGTCTGCTTGCACCCTTAATTCGAACATGAAAACGTTGTCAAACGAAAAAGTGTTCAACATGAAAATTGTCATAGATGTTATCTAGTTTGTGCTATAGAAATTTCAACAAATTTGGTTTGGTAGATTAAGAGTTATGCTTAAAATGGTAACCCCCTGTCTGCTGGAATTTTCTGGGAACAACAAGTTAGAAAGTGGATTTTTACACCCTCTTAACAGCAGTTTCTGCTATAGGCTTAAAAGTGAAAGTTGTCACAAAGTTTGTCTAGTTTATGCTGTAAAAATTTCCACAAATTTGGTTCAGCCAATTAAAAGTTATGCTCAAAATACCAACTTCCTGTCTGCTGGACTTTCATTAGAGAGTTAATTAAAAGATTGGGGTTTTGCGCCACCTAGATCACTTGTTCTGTTTTTGTGTGAACTAAAAAGTTATTGGAAATTATCTAAACTGTATTCTGGTCAAGTTGGGTAATGTTTGGGCTTATAGATTTTGAGATGTGAAATTTTTCCTACTCTGTCCATGATCTGATTACTTTCTTTAAATATATGTCGGTTCTCACTTTAGATTTGATGTCTATATTGCTGCCGCCTCACTTGTAGCTAGCTCTGCTGTGGCATCTCTAATTTTTAACACTTAAGTAAGCTGCATTTAAGTTAAGAAAGGCAAGACTTTTGGACAAGTAGAACTCGACATATGAACCAAATACCGACCTCCTGTCTTACTAAATATTCTGGGGACAGTCATTAAGAATTTGAATTTTTGCATAACCTCAAATTTGACGAAATGTTGAACAGTAAACTTGTACACAAACATGTCAAAAACATTCTGGTGAATTTTGAGAATTTTTGGTTTACTCAAGTTGGAGTTATCAAGCTTTAAGGTTGCAGCCAGAGATATTGGATTTCTATTCTCTAGTGCATATCCTGCAACATGATTTTTGTCAAAACTTTTACCACCTGAAGATGGTCTTTCTAGGATGTAAGATGGTTACCAAAGTTAAATAGAAATTTATAATGGAAACACCTGTGACATCCCTGATGTAAAAAAAAATATTGAAAGTACTTTTAAAACAGGTTAAAAGGGGAAAAAGTGGTGTTGGAACTCAAAATTCATCAAAATTCAAATTTAACTTTAAAAGCAAAGGACCTTGGGCACCCAACTGAAATCTCAAGACTTGGGTGCTGAACTTAAAAATCTCGGACCAAAGTAGTTGTCATCACCTACACCTACAGCCCTTCGCGACAACCTCGCCACGGCGTTCGTTCCGCTCGATGACCCTCGAGCGGGGATGTCCGTCACGATCGAGCTTAGCCCGGATGTCCGTCACGATCGAGCTTAGCCCGTATATCCGTCACGATCGAGCTATGTCCGTGACGATCGAGCCTAGCCAGTAGTTTCAGTCACGATTCGAGGCCGCACGATAGGACCCTCGAGGCCCCGCAGTCCGTCACGATTCGAGGCCGCACGTTAGGACGCTCGAGGCTCCACAGCCAAGCTCGAGGGGGCACTTACCCTCGAGCGACGTTCCGTCACGCTCGAGGTTCCGCAGCCAAGCTCGAGGGGGCACTTACCCTCGAGCGACGTTCCGTCACGCTCGAGGCTTCGCAGCCAAGCTCGAGGGGGCACTTACCCTCGAGCGATGTTCCGTCACGCTCGAGGCTTCGCAGCCAAGCTCGAGGGGGGCACTCACCCTCGAGTGGCGTTTCCGACCATTCGAGGCTCGGCAAGCTCGAGCTCGCGGTTCAAGCTCGAAGCGCCGTAGCGCCTGGTCGAAGTGCCTGGTCCAAGCTCGAAAGTTGTGTCCCACACCTCAGACCCCAACTTTTAATTTTACCCGTTTCGAAGTTCAGTTCGAATTTTTGGAGAAAATTCGAATTTGAAATCGGAGCTCCACGGGCATGCTACAGTGC
The DNA here is from genome assembly GCA_015342445.1 of Digitaria exilis. NCBI lineage: Eukaryota > Viridiplantae > Streptophyta > Magnoliopsida > Poales > Poaceae > Digitaria > Digitaria exilis. The sequence goes on along the minus strand of JACEFO010001979.1, from coordinate 34,616 downwards.
CCCTGGCGCGCGCTGCGCTGGCCGGAGCTCGGCCGCCACGTGGCCGGCGAGCGGCGCAGGCGGCGCTGAGCTGGCCAAGCCGCGGCGGACGCTGGCGCTTGTCGCCTAGCTCTTGTCCGGCCACTCCCGAGCCATCACTTCGCCGCCGTCGCCTCGCCTCGCGCCGCGGAGCGCCATCATACGGTCGCGTGCCGCCGTGGCCGCACGTGCGCTCGCGCCGCGCCGAGCGCACTGCAGGCGGTAGAGTCCGGTCGCGTCGCGCCAAAGCCTCTGCTGAGGATCTCCACTTCATCACGCGATGATCTTTGACGCCCAACCGCGCGTGTGCGCTCTGTTCGAGCTCGCCGCGCCATCAATGGCGACCGCGACAGCCACCCACGCGCTCGCACGCTCCCGAGGCCGCACTGTGCCACTCTCGCGTGCCCAAGCACTCCACCGCGCACTCCCACCCCTCCTCTCACTCGCTCACTTGGCCATTTCCACTTCCCTGCGCTCGCTCGGTCTTCTTCTTCCTCGCGCCGCGCGAACCAAGCCGAGCTTCTCCGAGAAATTCGCCTTCCACACTCCACCAATCCCAAGTTCGTCCCGCACGAAGCCAGCCCTCTACTCCAGCTCCAAATCCCCCCACTTTCCCCTAGCTATTGTCCTTTCTCCGGCGAGAATTTGAGATTTCCCCCAAATCGCGAATTCCGGCCACCGGAGCACCCGCACGTCGAGCCCCCACTCCGAGCCGTCCCCGAGGTCAATTGAGCACGCCATTGGCTTCCTCGAGCTCCACTGGTGCTCTAGGACCCCTCGAACCTCGGCGAACGACCCCGAGCTCACCGGCGTAGAAGCCGCGGCGGCCACGCCGCCACCACCTCGTCGCCGGCGCAACTCCGACCATCCCCGGCCTCCAAACCGTCCCCAAACGACTCGTGGTGAGCCCAGGAAGCTTTTCCCCCACTTCCCCGAGCCTAGTTCGCCGCCGTTTGGCCGGCGCAACTCCGGCGAGAGCCGAGGGCCTTTCTTCATCGTCTTCGTTTGTCTAGGGGTCTCTGCGCAAAAGTTCAGGGACTCGTTCGCGAAGTTTTGAAAGTTCTAGGGTTCCCTGCGAAAATAGATTCTTAAAGCTAGATTTGTTTTTCCCGAATCTTGTAAAATCCATTAAAAATCGTACAAAAATCAGAAAAATGCACAAAAATACTCTCTGGATTCGTGAGAGTCTAAACTACAATCCCTGTTAGACATGTTTATACTTTTGATTAACTGTTTTTGAGCTAAAATTCAAACTATGGAAATTGAAAGTTGTGCACCATTTCAAATCCAGAGCTCCGCTAGGGTTGATCATTGGATATGTTGTGTGTAGTGACTTTGGACAGCTTGTGTCCAAAGGGGACCTAAAAATATGAACTGTAGCTCCAGTTATAAATTAAAATGTGTTTTCTGTCTTTTTGCAGTGCAGAAATCTTTAAAAATAATCTGTGCAGTGAAAAATCACCATTTTGCTCCAGAGGACTAAAAACTTGTTAGCACACCTGTGAAAAATGAAAAACTTAATTTTTGCTCTGTTTAGGCTAGCAGATAAATAAATATGTGTTTTTGGATAGGAATTTATTGAGGACTACCCAAGGGTTATTTTGAGCCACCACTTGGCCAGAGCCCTCCTCATGCTTATGACTAGCTTTGGTAGGAAAATCTCCTGAACTAGATGAATTTTCGATTTTATAGGATTTAAATTCGATTCTGCTAGCAGCTGTTTGTTATATTTTTAATAAATTGTGTGTAGCTCAAAATTAGCTAAATTTTGGAGTGAGCTTAGCTCTTATACTCCAGTAGCTGCCATAAAGTTTATAGCTAAAAATGATGAACAGAAATGGAGAAACAAAAATGAGAAGGAATCTAGGTGGAAATTGATTTATATAAAAGAATAACCTTTTTGGTTAACTAGTTAGAGTAAAATAAAGAAATTCTCAAAATTCAGAACAGCACCCTAAACTTGAGAAGAAATAAATAGAATTCTTTTATATATGTACACAATCACCATCGAAATCAATAAAACTATTTCCACACCTACACCTTATTTTTGTGAAGAGCATAGTAATGCTTAAGCATGTCTAGGTGAATTTGGCCTTCAAGGCCTTAGTCTTAGAATATATAGGCAGCCGCCTTAAACTATGCATCTCATGTAGAAGGCGCCATCCCGGACGGCAACTACCACCTCATCCCCGCAGACGAGGAAGAAGTCCCGGAGGAAGGTGCCGGTGCAGGATTGACCAACCCGGAGGCTAACCCCCAATTTGAGCAAGAAGGCAAGCCCCGGAGCATAACCTAACCTTTACCAATTATGCATTATGACTTCTCTATGCTTGTGCATTTACGTTCAAGGAGTTGATTGAATACCTTAGCTGCACATTTCCTAGTACCTATGAATTGCAACACTAGTATGAAAGGATCGATAGGGCATTGCTTTAGGCCCGTTACAAGTCGAGTGATTTCCTGTCACTCGCGAGACATAGGAATTGCTTGTCTTTACTTATGTTGGAATCATAAGGATTGACGGGCGGGATGATAGATGTAGATCTCCCGTCCGTGTATGATAATTGATTAAGGTTGAAATGTGTGGAAAGAGCTGTCAAGTTTTTGAACGTACCACATGCATGCCGATGTATGGGGATCGGTAAGCCCGGTACCAGATTGAAGCAGCTAGGGCCGATAGCCATCTCTCCTTGGAAACTTTGTTTTCCCCTGCCGTACACTTGTGGATATATGCGTGAGACTGTGAGTGAAGCAGTAAACCTTTATCCTAAGGAAATGGACCCGGTTCCGAATTGTGGATCGATGGGAAAGGTTGGGAAATGCTTGTGCCTTTTATAGCAAGCAGAGTATCCGTGTGTGTTGGGTTTCCCCTGGCCAGGTAGCAAAATTCGGTTCGAACTGTCCGCTTCTCGCGGTTAATGAGACTGCTTGACCGCCTTGCTACATTGAGTAACAAGTGGAACTATGAGAATGATGAACTTGTTGTATGAAATAAATTGTACTGCACCACTTGTATGATTAGACAGGATGCTAATCTAGAATGGTTAAATCTACTAGAATATGATGCTAAAACTTGAAAGCAAGGACCTACTCTTAGTTGCTTTTTGGCAAACAAACCCACCAGCCAAAAGCCTCTCATGGTCTAGATGTCGGTGATGTAGTTTTCACCCGACGGGTAAGCCTTGCTGAGTATTAGTATACTCAGCCTTGCTTGTGGCATTGATTTACAGGTACACCATTGGATGTCGATGCTTTGTCTTGGCCTACCCAGGTTCCACCTGGCTGGCACATCGAATGGGTTCCGTCCTCTGCCGAGGATTAGGAGGAGTAGCACCGTGGCAGGCTTCAGCATGGTGTTATTGTATCGTCGTTAGATTATCTTCCGCTGCAATGAAACTTTTATTTCCGCTGCAATGAACTATTTTATTTCCGCTACAAGACTTTGATACTCTGATTTCATTTCAAACTTGGTTTGTAATAACTTTGAGATACTATTTGTGTATGTTAATTTGTGGAATGTTGTAATCTCTGGAACTCACCTTCGTGTGGGCGTGCTGTTGTTTCGATCGAGAAAAGAACGTGGTTAATCGGGTTTAATCCGACGGCGCTCCAGCTTATTCCGGATTAAGTGCCTGACTATTTGATTAGTGGTCCCGAGGTACTTAACTTGGAATAATTTCAGAGTGGTCCGCCACAGCTGGCATCAGAGCCGAAACAGCGCACCGGAGAGACCAACAAACCTTAAATAAATATTTTTGGAATAAAATTTGCCAACTCGTACTTCCGCCGTGCTTTTCGGTGGAAGGTTGTTGTTAGGACCGTTAAGGATGTTACCTAGAACGTGAAGCCTATGTGGGTTAAGGGAGCACGATATGATAGGTGGCAAATAGTATATTATACTGACTTCCAGCACATTTCATTCTGTCATTTACTTTACGCAATGGTGGGCGCAAGGTACGGCGATTGCTGTAACGTACCACGGCACTATATGAAAATATAGTGGCGGCACATAGTCAATACGCTGTGATTGCGTATGAAACTAGAATAGCATGGTGGGCGCAAGGTACGGCGATTGCTGTAACGTACCACGGCACTATATGAAAATATAGTGGCGGCACATAGTCAATACGCTGTGATGGCGTATGAAACTAGAATAGCATGGTGGGCGCAAGGTACGGCGATTGCTGTAGCGTACCACGGCATCATATGCAAATATGATGGCGGCACAAAGTCAATACGCTATCTCATGAGCGTATGAAACTGTCAATATGTTGCCTTGGTGACATATGAACATTGCCCGTTCAATGTTAAACGTTCGGGTGCCACCTCTATAGTGGGTGGTAATGAATGGAGACGCTTTCGTGAGTGCTGGCACAAAAGGTTGATTATACATGCTCTGGAATGGAATTTTCTGCAGGTACACTAACCGCGATTCCGTATGACTCAACGGTTAGAAAAGTTCGGCTAGATAATATAGGGAGAGACGGATATTGCCTAGCCACCGGCACTAACTTCGTAAGCCAAAAGTTTATTGGCATGTGTGTTGGTGAGAACGAATAGGCCGCTCATGCATTGCATCTCGCTGAATTAATATCGACTTTTAACACATGACCAAATTGAACCGCCGTCAAAGAAATTGAAATCACAACCCAAAAATCCTGCTGAGAACAATCTGTATGCACCCTTAATTCGAAACTGAAAACGTCGTCAAGTGAAAAAGTGTTCAACATGAAAGTTGTCATAAATATTATAAAGTATATGCTGAAGAAATTTCAACGAAAATGGTTCAGTAGAACTAGAGTTATGTTTAAAATGGTAACCCCCTGTCTGCTGGAATTTTCTGGGAACAACAAGTTAGAAAATGGATTTTTACACCCTCTTAACAGCAGTTTCTGCTAGAGGCTTAAAAATGAAAGTTGTCACAAATTTTGTCTAGTTTATTCTGTCCAAATTACCACAAATTTGGTTCAACCAATTAAAAGTTATGCTCACAATACTAACTTCCTGTCTGCTGGAATTTCAGCAGAGAGTTAATTAAAAGATTGGGGTGTTGCGCCACCTAGATCACTTGTTCTGTTTTTGTGTTAAACTAAAAAGTTATTGGAAATTATCTAAACTGTATTCTGGTCAAGTTGGGTAATGATTGGGCTTATAGATTTTGAGACCTACTCTGTCCATAATCTGATTATTTTCTTTAAATATATGTCAGTTCTCACTTAGTTTTGATGTCTATATTGCTGCCGCCTCACTTGTAGCTAGCTCTGCTGTGGCATCCCTAAATTTTAAACACTTAAGTAAGCTGCAATTAAGTTAAGGAATGCAAGACTTTTGGACAAGTAAAACTCGAGAAATGAACCAAATACTGACTTCCTGCCTTGCTGAAAATTCTGGGGACAGTAATTAAGAATTTGAATTCTTGCACCATCTTAACCTCAAAATTGAAGAAATGCTGAACAGTAACATTGTATACAAATATGTTAGGAACAATCTGGTGAAGTTTGGGAAATTTTGGGGTGTTAAATTTTTGGCTATGAATATTTTACTCACTGTCCAAAATCTGCCTTGTTTCGTCTCCTTCATGCCGAATTCCATAATCTCACAAAGGAATAAGGAAACTAGAGTTATAGGGAAAATCATATGGTTCGGTGTGCTGAAAATCCATCTAAACCGAGAAGCCTAGATTGAAAGTTTTGACCAACTTAACCACTAGATCCGCGTCTGAGATACAAAGCAATGTGTAGCTTACCAAATTCCTACTACCTGACCAAAGATGAATAACTCTGGATGTTAGATCTGTGAACTACAAATTTTCTTCCACTCATTTCCAGCTCTCATGTCTTCCACTCACTTTCTACCCCTTCGACAATTGTAGTAAATCAATGGTATGTAAACAACTTCACTCCACTCTCTTGGCCCAGTGCCTTTTATCCCTCTTGTTTCCTTTTTGTGAAATAGGAAAATTGTTTGGTGTGCTTTGACATGGACCAATTGTGAAGGTTCGGATGTCAAGCATGAGTCGTGCCTCCGTTGTTGTCTGATTCTATACAGTCTAAACTCATACCTTGATTCAGGTGTCTTCACCAACTCTCTCATACCGATTTTGATTACTTAACTTTGTTTAACATTGATACCTTGTACCGAAGTAACTTGATTCCTTAATCCTTGGATCCTATGCTGTTGATTCTTGCTCAAGATAATATAAATAATTGAAATGAATATGCAAAATTGGGTCAATGTCACTTTTTCTATGCATAATCAGTTATAGATACAATATGCATTTTATTCCTTTATAAGCAATTCATGTGCATGGGCATTACATATCCATTAACATGTCATTTGCATCATGATAATCTTATGGTACCTAACCACATGTGCATCTAACTCATGAATGCTTCTTCCTCCTGGTGTCAATTGGGTTGTTCCCTCTGAAATTATTGTGGTATTGTATTCCCTAACCAATGGTGCCGTGATGGAACCTAGGATCTCGTGTGTGTGCTGCAGCCACACGCTTGAGTCACTTGGAGCACATTGGTATCTCGGTATGTGGGAATATGACCCACAAAGACCTTTATTGACAACCCAAATCGATACTTCCCTACTCTCACTAATTGTTCCGCAATGATGAATTTTAATTATGTGGTGTAAGGTCTACTAACTTGCATCACGGCGTGTACATCATACTCTCATAAGCATATGCACCATACGCTCATGTGCATGTGTATTATATCATGTGCACCTCATCATGAACATGCCATGTATACCATGGTAAAGTGCTTAAGTTTGGCAATTTGACAATTAAGATAAAAATTTGAGCAAGAATTTCCCAAAATTTCCATACCACACCACCTTTTCTAGGTGTATTCCCTCCTTGCCATAAGCAAATCTTTTATTGCCCCACTCTTCCTTTAGGCTCATCTTAGAATTTGGGCAGCAACCCCGTGTAACGTCATGCCATGATCGTTTAGTATGATGTGGGCTAGTTTTAAAAATCTTTTGGGCACTCTTGTCATCTCGTAACCTCGTTGTTCATTAACCATCCCTTTTCCTCTTAGGATAATGCTAAAGAGTTTATTCCTTGTTCCTGATAATATAAAGGCGGGTAAATCATTGTTTAATTAAGACCTACAATTGGTTAAGCATCTTGCCCCTGACTATCTGTAGTCTCAAAGATCACCTTTGCCTACTGTTTCTCCCCCCATCACCGCAGAGTCTCAAGGGCCAGTTTGACCCCCCCTCTGTGTTCGTGCGCCGTGTACTCTGCCCCGTTCACCAGTCCACTATCACCTTCGTCGTTTCCCTACCGCTGCTGGCCAACACTCCCCCGTATTGACATCTTGTTTGACCAACTAGCTGGCGCCAGAGTGTTCTCCAAGATTGACCTTCGCTCTGGCTATCACCAAATCAAAATTAGGCCTTGTGACATTCCAAAGACTGCCTTTTCCACACGTTATGGACTTTATGAATTCTTGGTTATGTCTTTTGGACTCCCAATGCCCCGGCCTACTTCATGTATCTCATGAATTCGGTCTTCATGTCAGAATTAGACAAGTTTGTGGTGGTATTCATTGACGACATTCTTATATATTCTAAGAATGAGGAAGAGCATGCCGAGCACCTTCGCATTGTTCTTCAGAGATTGAGAGATCACCAGCTCTACGCCAAGTTCTCCAAGTGTGAATTCTGGCTAGAGAGCGTGAAGTTCTTAGGCCACACGGTTTCCAAGGATGGTATATCCGTGGATCCAACCAAAGTGCAAGAGGTGTTAGATTGGCAACCACCTACTTCTGTCCACGCATGATCTTGAGTTAGCAGCGGTTATTCATGCTCTCAAGATGTGGAGACACTATTTGATGGGTGTTCCCTGCAACATATACACAGACCACAAGAGCCTCAAATATGTTTTCACTCAGGCACATTTGAATATGAGACAGCGAAGATGGTTGGAGTTAGCAAAGGACTATGACCATAGGATGCATTATCACCCCGGGAAGGCTAATGTAGTTGCGGATGCACTAAGCCGCAAGGCTCGTTGTCATTGTCTTTCCGTGGAGTCCTACGCTGACACCCTGTGTCATGAAATGGCAAAGCTCAATTTGGAGATTGTTCCACACGGGTACTTCAGCCATATTGCAGTGGAACCAACCTTGCACGATTAGATTGTTGTAGCCCAATTAAATGACGCGAGTATTAAAATCCTTAAAAGGAAATTGTCTAAGGAGAAGGTGAAAGAGAAGTACAAGTGTTTCTGGTTTGATGGGCAGGGAGTGATGTGGTTTGGACATCGCCTCGTGGTGCCCAAAAACACGGAACTCCGGAGGAAGATTATGGATGAGGCACATCTCTCTAAATTTTCTATCCATCCCGGCAGCACCAAAATGTACCAAGATTTGAAACAAGACTTTTGGTGGACTCGAATGAAGCGAGAAATTGCCACGTATGTGTCGGAATGTGACACATGCCAGCGGGTTAAGGCCAGCCATTTGAAGGTAGCAGGCACGCTTCAACCTCTACCTATTCCCTCATGGAAGTGGGAAGATATAAGCATGGATTTTATTGTTGGACTTCCCAGAACCCCTCAGGGGCACGACTCCATTTGGGTAATTGTGGATCGGCTTACCAAGACCGCACATTTTATTCCAGTCAATACCATTTATGCTGCTAAGAAGTACGCGGAGATTTATTTGGAGCGGATCGTTTGTCTACATGGGGTACCCAAGACGATAATTTCAGATCGTGGTGCTCCGTTCGTAGCACGCTTTTGGGAACAATTGCAAATGTCCCTAGGCACCAAACTGATCCGTAGTTCAGCATATCACCCACAGACCGATGGGCAGACGGAAAGGGTAAATCAAATACTTGAGGATATGCTTCGAGCTTGTGTTATTCATTATGGGAAGAATTGGGAGAAGTGTTTATCTCTGGCCGAATTCTCCTATAACAATAGCTACCAAGCGAGTCTCAAAATGGCACCTTTCGAAGCCTTATATGGTAGAAGATGTCGGACCCCGTTGTGTTGGTCCCAGGCAGGCGAGAGGTATGCTTATGGCCCTGACCTTGTAAAGGAAGCAGAGGAAAAGGTTAGAATCATTCGTGAAAATTTGAGAACTGCCCAGTCAAGGCAGAAGAGTTACTTTGATCAACGGCGAAAACCACTTCAGTTTGAAGTCGGTGATCACGTGTATCTTAAAGTCTCCCCGACCAAGGGTGTGCAGAGATTTGGGCTAAAAGGGAAGCTTGCACCTCGTTATATCGGCCCGTATGAAATTACTCAGCAATGTGGGCCGGTAGCCTATCACGTGAAGCTTCCCGAGAAACTTTCAGCTGTACACAATGTATTCCATGTTTCTCAACTCAAGAGGTGTCTTCGTGTTCCGACCGAGGTTGTTGAACAAGAGGAACTCTCGGTTGAACCGGATCTCTCCTATGATGAGCATCCCATTAAGATCCTCGACGAGAAAGAGAGACAAACACGAAGGAAGGGAGTTAAAATGTACAAAATTCTGTGGAGTCATCACTCCGAGGATGAAGCCACGTGGGAAACCGAAGACTATCTAAAGAAGAACTTCCCCGACATCTTTTCTTAGATAAGGTACCGTTTTCCCACCTTGTTCCAAAGGGTAATCGAATCTCGGGGCGAGATTCTTTTTAAGGGGGGTAGGCTGTGACATCCCTGATGTAAAAAAAAAAATATTGAAAGTACTTTTAAAACAGGTTAAAAGGGGAAAAAGTGGTGTTGGAACTCAAAATTCATCGAAATTCAAATTTAACTTTAAAAGCAAAGGACCTTGGGCACCCAACTGAAATCTCAAGACTTGGGTGCTGAACTTAAAAATCTCGGACCAAAGTAGTTGTCATCACCTACACCTACAGCCCTTCGCGACAACCTCGCCACGGCGTTCGTTCCGCTCGATGACCCTCGAGCGGGCATGTCCGTCACGATCGAGCTTAGCCCGGATGTCCGTCACGATCGAGCTTAGCCCGGATGTCCGTCACGATCGAGCTTAGCCCGTATATCCGTCATGATCGAGCTATGTCCGTGACGATCGAGCCTAGCCAGTAGTTTCAGTCACGATTCGAGGCCGCACGATAGGACCCTCGAGGCCCCGCAGTCCGTCACGATTCGAGGCCGCACGTTAGGACGCTCGAGGCTCCACAGCCAAGCTCGAGGGGGCACTTACCGTCGAGCGACGTTCCGTCACGCTCGAGGTTCCGCAGCCAAGCTCGAGGGGGCACTTACCCTCGAGCGACGTTCCGTCACGCTCGAGGTTCCGCAGCCAAGCTCGAGGGGGCACTTACCCTCGAGCGACGTTCCGTCACGCTCGAGGCTTCGCAGCCAAGCTCGAGGGGGCACTCACCCTCGAGTGGCGTTTCCGACCATTCGAGGCTCGGCAAGCTCGAGCTCACGGTTCAAGCTCGAAGCGCCGTAGCGCCTGGTCGAAGTGCCTGGTCTAAGCTCGAAAGTTATGTCCCACACCTCAGACCCCAACTTTTAATTTTAACCGTTTCGAAGTTCAGTTCGAATTTTTGGAGAAAATTCGAATTTGAAATCGGAGCTCCACGGGCATGCTACAGTGCCCCTGGCGCGCGCAGCGCTGGCCGGAGCTCGGCCGCCACGTGGCCGGCGAGCGGCGCAGGCGGCGCTGAGCTGGCCAAGCCGCGGCGGACGCTGGCGCTTGTCGCCTAGCTCTTGTCCGGCCACTCCCGAGCCATCACTTCGCCGCCGTCGCCTCGATTGAAACTAGAGTTATAGGGAAAATCATATGGTTCGGTGTGCTGAAAATCCATCTAAACCGAGAAGCCTAGATTGAAAGTTTTGACCAACTTAACCACTAGATCCGCGTCTGAGATACAAAGCAATGTGTAGCTTACCAAATTCCTACTACCTGACCAAAGATGAATAACTCTGGATGTTAGATCTGTGAGCTACAAATTTTCTTCCATTCATTTCCAGCTCTAATGTCTTTCACTCACATTCTACCCCTTCGACAATTGTAGTAAATCAATGGTATGTAAACAACTTCACTCCACTCTCTTGGCCCAGTGCCTTTTATCCCTCTTGTTTCCTTTTTGTGAAATAGGAAAATTGTTTGGTGTGCAATGACATGGACCAATTGTAAAGGTTCGGATGTCAAGCATGAGTCGTGCCTCCGTTGTTGTCTGATTCTATACAGTCTAAACTCATACCTTGATTCAGGTGTCTTCACCAACTCTCTCATACCGATTTTGATTACTTAACTTTGTTTAACATTGATACCTTGTACCGAAGTAACTTGATTCCTTAATCCTTGGATCCTATGCAGTTGTTTTTGCTCAAGATAATATAAATAATTGAAATGAATATGCAAAATTGGGTCAATGTCACTTTTTCTATGCATAATCAGTTATAGATACAATATGCATTTTATTCCTTTATAAGCAATTCATGTGCATGGGCATTACATATCCATTAACATGTCATTTGCATCATGATAATCTTTTGGTACCTAACCACATGTGCATCTAACTCATGAATGCTTCTCCCTCCTGGTGTCAATTAGGTTGTCCCCTCTGAATTTTTTGTGGTATTGTATTCCCTAACCTATGGTGCCGTGATGGAACCTAGGATCTTGTGTGTGTGCTGCAGCCACACGCTTGAGTCACTTGGAGCACACTGGTATCTTGGTGTGTGGGAATATGACCCACAAAGACATTTATTGACAACCCAAATCGATACTTCCTTACTCTCACTAATTGATCCGCAATAATGAGTTTTAATTATGTAGCGTGAGGTCTACTAACTTGCATCACGGCATGTACATCATACTCTCATAAGCATATGCACCATACGCTCATGTGCATGTGTATCATATCATGTGCACCTCATCATGAACATGCCATGTATACCATGGTAAAGTGCATAAGTTTCGCAATTTGGCAATTAAGATAAAAATTTGAGCAAGAATTTCCCAAAATTTCCATGCCACACCACCTTTTCTAGGTGTATTCCCTCATTGCCATAAGTAGATCTTTTATTGCCCCATCCTTGTTGTTCCTTTTAGCTCATCTTAGGATTTGGGCGGCAACCCCGTGTAACGTCATGCCATGATCATTTAGTATGATGTGGGCTAGTTTTAAAAAAAAATCTATTGGGTACTCTTATCGTCTCATAACCTCGTTGTTCATTAACCCTCCCTTTTCCTCTTAGGAGAATGCTAAAGAGTTTATTCCTTGTTCCTGATGATATAAAAGTGGGTAAATCATCGTTTATTTAAGACCTACAATTGGTTAAGCATCTTGCCCGTGACTATCTACAGTCTCAAAGATCACCTTTGCCTTCTGTTTCTCTCACCATCACCGCAGGGTCTCAAGGGCCAGTTTGACCCCCTCCGTGTCCGTGCGCCCTGTGCTCTGCCCCGTTCACCAGTCCACTATCACCTTCGTCGTTTTCCCTACCGTTGCTGGCCAACACTCCCCCAGTCGCCATCGTACCACCGTCCCGTCACCCAGAGAATCTCATTGCCGGCCACTACCAAGCCACGCGCCACCATTGGTCCATTGCCCTTGCCGGCCCCTACCTCCTGCTGTCGACACACCACTATCGCTGCTCCGCTCCGGCCGTCGATAAATGCAGCCTCTCCAATTGTAACACCCAGATTTCCAAGAAATCCGAATGCTTCCATATGTGTGCCCAGGATGTCCACAGAACACATATAGATTACAAATATTGAATCACAGAGAACACAATGCTTGAATAAAATAGTTTATATCAGAGTCTAACACAAGACATAGTCTTAAACAAATAACACAGCGGAAGTCTTAATATTATTAAACGTTTCATAACTAGTAGAGCCTCAAATCCACAAGGACACCGACTGGTTGAACACAGCTAGAAGTACGGCAGATCCTCCGGAAACTCAGCAAGCGACTGATCATTCAATGCTCCATCTGTTACCCATCCGGGATTTTGTTGAATAGTTGCAAGTGTAAGTAAACCATCTTACTTAACAAGTATAACACGGGTTATGCAAGAACAAAAGGCTTGACACGGTTATACTGCATTAGCACTTTAGTTGTTTCATTTTATTATCATCTAATTTACTACAAATGAGTAGAACCCAAGTATAAACCCATTAATAAGGTATAAGTGATTATAGAACAAACCAACATCAACCACTAATATCATCTTCTAATAAAAAAGGATCCAGGCCGCTCGTGTCCGTGAGCACGGCTATCATGATAGATCAACACTCTGCTGAGGTTTCGCCCTTTACCCACCGGTCACATAAATCCACAAGAATTTATGTTACGAGGACTTTCACAAAACACCCTAACAAGCACAGTAGCCGTTTTGGTTCAACATAGGCAGCATAACCCGAGGCATCGAGATTGACGTACGCTCAGGGCGCAACGTGAGGGGGTCAATGGCGTCCAGAGCGAGAGCGCAATCATCGCAACGTGTGAAGCTGCCGTACATCGGGCGCTTACATCACGGGACTTTGCCTAACGGGACATAGCCAACGGATAAAACCGTCCTCGATGGATCAAACTATACTCTCACCCATGCTCCCCACATACGCCTTTCGGTAACCACTGGCGAGCTAGAGACGTACAAGCTAATCATCCAAGACCAGAGCCATTATAGTTCCAACAGCGGCGAACAGGTTCCTGGGTTGCCGCTTTAAGAACCGGACCTTATGGAGAGACATTAGAACAAAGCACAAAGCACATACTCTAATTCCCTAGATTGAACCTTATAGAGACACTAGAACAAAGCACACAACACATGCTCTAGTTCCCCGAACCATGTTGCTAAAAAGCATCTTTTAACCATCATTGAAGTGAACCATTAGTTCAATATTGACATTAAAAATAAATGTTGGTTGCAGCGCGTAGCATTGACTAACCATAATGCATAAAACCCTGGGTAAACAAGGAATAAGGTAAAGACTAGGAATATCCTTAGTGGTTAACAGTATTAGACACATGCATATGATTTATGTGATTAATCGGTGTATAGGTAACAAGGATGGTCTGTGTTATACTTGCCTTCCTTAGTGAACTGCTGCAGCAACTGCTCTTCGGAAACGGGATCGTCGGCGAACTCGAACGGCTCGTCCACTACTCACATCGATCACCACACAAGCATCCACACATACATGCAAACAAGATATTTAATTAGAACAGTACACCAAACATAAACAAAAGATGAAAAGAAGGCTTTAGAGCTACTCTACGCTTCACTACGAACATATGAGCGCGAAAATCACTCAAATCGGAGTTAAAACGAAGAAACTACGCTTAAAACGGGCTCTAGGGGCTTGCTGGTAAAGGTTTTAGGCTTCCAGGGGTGTTTTTGAAAGAAACCAGGGACCTAAAACATAATTTTGTATAAAAACTCGAGGGCTGCGGCGTAAAAACGACTTTCAGGACGGCGGGCGCTATTTTTCAAAAGGACAGGGGCTAAACCGAAAGAAAAAGGACTAAACTGTAAATACTTTTGAACTGCGCTGGACCGCGGGTTGATTTCTGAAAACTGCAGGGGCTCTTTTGTAAAACTGGCACGGCGGCGACTGAAAGCTGACGTCGGCATGACGTCATGGTGGACCGAACCGTGGACCGCCCCTGAACCGCGGATCACGGGTTCACAACGAACCGGACCCGGTTTAGATCTGGACCGTCGGATTGGATCTGAACGGCTCTAACGCGTTGGGGGCTTTGGGTCGCCGGAGCGCGGTAGCGCTAGGCCGAAGCTCGCCAGAGTTGGCTCGGCTGGGGGCTAGGAAGCTCCTTTTCTCGCCGCGTTTGGTCCTAGAGGTAGAGGAGGCGACGGGGAGTCGATTTTGGGGGTTCTACTCGTAGGTTGGGCAATGGTGGAGGCTGGCGACGAGCGGCGGCGGAGCGAGTACCACGGCGAAGTCGCGCGCGTGGGAAAGAGCAGGAAGAAGAGGGGTTTTGGGCTCGGCGAGTTCCTCTGCTTACCCCGAAGCTCCGCAGCTGGTTCTCGTCGTCGATGCGGCCTTGGAGCGAGCTCTAGGCGATGGCGGCGGCGCGGCTAGGTTTCGCGGCGCGAGCTTGGATGGCGGCTAGGATTTGTGGCACGGCTCGAGAAGGAGGGGTTGGTGGCGGCTTATAAAGGGGCTAGGCGGCCTCGGCGTGCACTCCAAGCCGCAGAGTCTGGGCGCAGCACGGCGACGCGGCGGCGCGGCGGTGGAGTCCGGCTCGGCTACGCTGGAGGTAGGAGACGCGGCTGACGGGTGGGCCCAGGCGTCAGCGACTCAGGCGGAGTGCGGGCGCGGCGTTGCTGGCGGTGGAAGAGGGCGCCGACAGGTGGGACCCACTGGTCAGCGGCTGCGGGAGAGAGGAGGCACGCGCGCTGGGCTGACGCGGTGGACTGAACTGGGCCGCGCGGTGGAGAAGGGAGTTGGGCCGCGGAAGAAGAAGAAGGGAGAGGGGTAGCTGGGCCGCGCGGGAAAGAAAGAAAGAAGTTGGGCTGCTGGGCTGAAAAGGAGAAGGAAAAAGAGAGAGAAAAGAAAAGGTTTTTCTTTTATTCAAACACTCATTTAAATTCAAATTCAAATTTGAATTCAACAATCAAAAATAAATGCACCAGCATGAATGCAACAATAATGTTTCTATACCCTATATTTGCTTTTAATTATTCAAAAATTTTATCTTCCTACATTATTTATGAGCACTTGAATATAAAAAGCCAATTAATTACTAATTTTTAAATAGGGCCATTTTTAGGGTGTTACAATTCTACCCCCCTTAAAATAAATCTCGTCCCCGAGATTCGGACGTGGATTGGAAGAGATGTGGATATTTTGCCTTGAGACCATCCTTTCTTTCTCAAGTTGCTTCACCTTCTGAATGACGTTTCCACTGAACCTTGCACATACGGATGTCTTTGTTCCCGGTGACCCTCTCTGATTCCTCCAAAACCTTGACCAGTCTCTGAGGACTTAATTGCCTGATACTCAATCTTCTCTCCTGATAGAGCCACTAACTGAACTGCACGCTTGGAACACTGTATGGCTACTTCGTACTTCGCTAGCCAGCTCATTCCCAAGATGAGATCCATTCCGATAGAGTTTAGGACTATAGGGTGTGCTAAGAAGTCTACCCCCCTTATGGTCCCTGCCATACTCCTCACAAAAACTTAGAGCTAGTCCTTATAAACTGAAGAAGATCCACTGAACTGACAAGATAAGGAACCCAGAGAACAGAGAAAGTGGTAGATGGTGCACAAGAGATAAGGAACCCAACTATCTATTCATTAACATCCTTATACCTTAATCCAATACTAGATGATTGCAGACTTTCATCCACGCTCATCACAATCATTACAAAAATCGAAATCACACATAAGCATAATGACAATTCATTCAACAATTCAAAGACATGGTTCACACAAGACTCGATACTTTTAGACTAGTTTTGGACCCGAAAACGCTCTATTTGATCTCTATTAGCATTTAGGGTCGATGGTGGTGCGGTGAGCTAGGGTGCTGTATCTAGTCCTTCTGTGTGGTGGCGACTGTGCACCGAACTCTGGGCTGCGTGGTGCAGGTCCTCCCAACTGGTGCTGCAGCTCCTCATTCTTCTCTTGTTGTTGCTCTAACTCCACGGACTTGGTCTCTAGCTCCTCGGGGTCCACTTCTTCGACCTACTGCCTAAGAAGCTCCTGGTAGGTATCCGGGTTGCGTGCCACCAACGGGTACTCATCGATGCGGGGTGGAAAGTAGCCATCAGTGCTCTTGCGGACGGTCTATTTCTGTCGAGCCATCTATGGAAGTGGAAACTAGAGGAGGGCCTTAGATTAAAGCTTAGAAAATTTTCAAAAAGGACAGAGGTAGAATAGAACACCATTTTTCAACAGAAACTCAACTCTAGGATGTAAAATAATTTTTAGAGCAAGGATTAAGCAAGTTCTAATCGACCGTTCTATCTAGGCTGTGATCCTACAGTCACCACGGCTCTGATACCAACTTTGTAACACCCAGATTTCCAAGAAATCCGAATGCTTCCATATGTGTGCCCAGGATGTCCACAGAACACATATAGATTACAAATATTGAATCACAGAGAACACAATGCTTGAATAAAATAGTTTATATCAGAGTCTAACACAAGACATAGTCTTAAACAAATAACACAGCGGAAGTCTTAATATTATTAAACGTTTCATAACTAGTAGAGCCTCAAATCAACAGGGACACCGACTGGTTGAACACAGCTAGAAGTACGGCAGATCCTCCGAAAACTCAGCAAGCGACTGATCATTCAATGCTCCATCTGTTACCCATCCGGGATTTTGTTGAATAGTTGCAAGTGTAAGTAAACCATCTTACTTAAAAAGTATAACACGGGTTATGCAAGAACAAAAGGCTTGACATGGTTATACTGCATTAGCACTTTTAGTTGTTTCATTTTATTATCATCTAATTTACTACAAATGAGTAGAACCCAAGTATAAACCCATTAATAAGGTATAAGTGATTATAGAACAAACCAACATCAACCACTAATATCATCTTCTAATCAAAAAGGATCCAGGCCGCTCGTGTCCGTGAGCACGGCTATCATGATAGATCAACACTCTGCAGAGGTTTCGCCCTTTACCCGCCGGTCACATAAATCCACAAGAATTTATGTTACGAGGACTTTCACAAAACACCCTAACAAGCACAGTAGCCGTTTTGGTTCAACATAGGCAGCATAACCCGAGGCATCGAGATTGACGTACGCTCAGGGCGCAACGTGAGGGGGTCAATGGCGTCCAGAGCGAGAGCGCAATCATCGCAACGTGTGAAGCTGCCGTACATCGGGCGCTTACATCACGGGACTTTGCCTAACGGGACATAGCCAACGGATAAAACCGTCCTCGATGGATCAAACTATACTCTCACCCATGCTCCCCACATACGCCTTTCGGTAACCACTGGCGAGCTAGAGACGTACAAGCTAATCATCCAAGACCAGAGCTATTATAGTTCCAACGGCGGCGAACAGGTTCCTGGGTTGCCGCTTTAAGAACCGGACCTAATGGAGAGACATTAG
Organism: Digitaria exilis; assembly: GCA_015342445.1. NCBI lineage: Eukaryota > Viridiplantae > Streptophyta > Magnoliopsida > Poales > Poaceae > Digitaria > Digitaria exilis. Next base: position 16,559 of record JACEFO010001979.1, on the reverse strand, counting down.
AACAAAGCACAAAGCACATGCTCTAATTCCCCAGATCGAACCTTATAGAGACACTAGAACAAAGCACACAACACATGCTCTAGTTCCCCGAACCATGTTGCTAAAAAGCATCTTTTAACCATCATTGAAGTGAACCATTAGTTCAATATTGACATTAAATATAAATGTTGGTTGCAGCGCGTAGCATTGACTAACCATAATGCATAAAACCCTGGGTAAACAAGGAATAAGGTAAAGACTAGGAATATCCTTAGTGGTTAACAGTATTAGACACATGCATATGATTTATGTGATTAATCGGTGTATAGGTAACAAGGATGGTCCGTGTTATACTTGCCTTCCTTAGTGAACTGCTGCTGCAACTACTCTTCGGGAACGGGATCGTCGGCGAACTCGAACGGCTCGTCAACTACTCACATCGATCACCACACAAGCATCCACACATACATGCAAACAAGATATTTAATTAGAACAGTACACCAAACATAAACAAAAGATGAAAAGAAGGCTTTAGAGCTACTCTCACGCTTCACTACGAACACATGAGCGCGAAAATCACTCAAATCGGAGTTAAAACGAAGAAACTACGCTTAAAACGGGCTCTAGGGGCTTGCTGGTAAAGGTTTTAGGCTTCCAGGGGTGTTTTTGAAAGAAACCAGGGACCTAAAACATAATTTCGTATAAAAACTCGAGGGCTGCGGCGTAAAAACGACTTTCAGGACGGCGGGCGCTATTTTTCAAAAGGACAGGGGCTAAACCGAAAGAAAAAGGACTAAACTGTAAATACTTTTGAACTGCGCTGGACCGCGGGTTGATTTCTGAAAACTGCAGGGGCTCTTTTGTAAAACTGGCACGGCGGCGACTGAAAGCTGACGTCGGCATGACGTCATGGTGGACCCGGTTTAGATCTGGACCGTCGGATTGGATCTGAACAGCTCTAACGCGTTGGGGGCTTTGGGTCGCCGGAGCGTGGCGGCGCTAGGCCGAAGCTCGCCGGAGTTGGCTCGGCTGGGGGCTAGGAAGCTCCTTTTCTCGCCGCGTTTGGTCCTAGAGGTAGAGGAGGCGACGGGGAGTCGATTTTGGGGGTTCTACTCGAAGGTTGGGCAATGGTGGAGGCTGGCGACGAGCGGCGGCGGAGCGAGTACCACGGCGAAGTCGCGCGCGTGGGAGAGAGCAGGAAGAAGAGGGGTTTTGGGCTCGGCGAGTTCCTCTGCTTACCCCGAAGCTCCGCGGCTGGTTCTCGTCGTCGATGCGGCCTTGGAGCGAGCTCCAGGCGATGGCGGCGGCGCGGCTAGGTTTCGCGGCGCGAGCTTGGATGGCGGCTAGGATTTGTGGCACGGCTCGAGAACGAGGGGTTGGTGGCGGCTTATAAAGGGGCTAGGCGGCCTCGGCGTGCGCTCCAAGCCGCAGAGTCTGGGCGCAGCACGGCGACGCGGCGGCGCGGCTGTGGAGTCCGGCTCGGCTACGCTGGAGGTAGGAGACGCGGCTGACGGGTGGGCCCAGGCGTCAGCGACTCAGGCGGAGTGCGGGCGCGGCGTTGCTGGCGGTGGAAGAGGGCGCCGACAGGTGGGACCCACTGGTCAGCGGCTGCGGGAGAGAGGAGGCCCGCGCGCTGGGCTGACGCGGTGGACTGAACTGGGCCGCGCGGTGGAGAAGGGAGTTGGGCCGCGGAAGAAGAAGAAGGGAGAGGGGTAGCTGGGCCGCGCGGGAAAGAAATAAAGAAGTTGGGCTGCTGGGCTGAAAAGGAGAAGGAAAAAGAGAGAGAAAAGAAAAGGTTTTTCTTTTATTCAAACACTCATTTAAATTCAAATTCAAATTTGAATTCAACAATAAAAAATAAATGCACCAGCATGAATGCAACAATAATGTTTCTATACCCTATATTTTGTAACACCCCTGGTGTTTAAAGCGTATAAGTAAGAGTGATTAAACAAACTAAGGAACTATAAACCCTGAAACTAAATCACTAGTAGGAATGAGAATTATACATGAGGATTGTTAAGTTTGTACTCGTGCTTTGGTTCTTGAAATTGAACCCAACAAAAACTTTTCTAGTACAAATCTGAACATCTTCTCTTACAAGTTGCACGACAAAACTTTAAATACATACTCTCGAGACGACGCATAAAAATTTCCTAAAAAGAAATCAGGATTGAACGGCAAATTAAGTAATGCTTCTATGCCCCTAAAGGTCTTAAAGGACTAATGGCTCACGTGAAGTCAACACATGAAATAATTCCAACTAACGATATTAATGACCTTCAGAAGGCAAGGTTCTAATTTAAAAATTTTAAATAAGAGTTGTGCACATCACAAACGTCTGATCAATATGAAAGGGTTGGGAAAGTATGTTCTAATTATAAAACCAAACAACTTTCTCAAATGAAAGTTGTGTATCTAAAAAATGTCATTTGCAACCTTGGTGAGTTATGTATAACTCAGATGCTTAATCTACCAAACATAGGAAATCAAGTTTGAAAGACCAACTTAAACATGGGATGAAAAACACACGGTCACACACCCCTTTTAAAGGAGCTCACCTTGGGCTATAAATAGAATAATATTTAGAGTGCTCCTGATGTTCTTTAGTAAAATAATTGTTAATGATTTAATGTTAGGGTTAAACACTTGGACTAATAAAGCTTGTAGATCTAATCATGGCCTACATGTGGCAATCTTGAGGTTTTAATAATAAAATGAGATTTTGTTCACAATATGAGCTTTCATGAAATACAAAGGATGTAAATTAATTAATATTTAATATATGTCAAGTTGTTAACGACATAATTAAAAGTTGAGCATATAAAATAAATAAGTTTTTAACCTCCATGTATGTGTCCATGTTTTAACTTTAAGTTAAAATAAGATTTTTACTCTCAAAATAAAACGAGGAAGGACTTTAAATTGAAAACTCTCTTTGAGCAGCGCACCTCTGATGTTTAGTGACACTATTGAGGGGTCTAAGAAAGGAGGGAGAGGTTAAATAAAATAATTAATAAAAAGGAAGATAAGGCAAAACAATGGGGTTAGAATTCAGAAATTGACCAAAAATTCAAACTGAAATTCAAAAACAAAGGTCTCGTGACACCCAACTGAAATCTCAAGATTTCGGTACTGAACTTAAAAATCTCTGACAATAAGAGTTGCTGTCATCACAAATACAGCCCTTCATACCAAATCTCGCCACGGTGTTCGTTCCGCTTGATGACCCTCGAGCCTAGTATATCCGTGACGATCGAGCTTACCCAGTATGTCCGTCACGATCGAGCTTACCCAGTATGTCCGTCACGATCGAGCCTAGCCAGTATTGTCCGTGACGATCGAGCCTAGCCAGTAGTTTCAGTCACGATTCGAGGCCGCACGATAGGCCCCTCGAGGCCCCGCAGTCCATCACGATTCGAGACCGCGCGTTAGGACGCTCGAGGCTCCGCAGCCAAGCTCGAGGGGGCACTTACCCTCGAGCGACGTTCCGTCACGCTCGAGGCTTCGCAGCCAAGCTCGAGGGGGCACTCACCCTCGAGTGGCGTTTCCGACCGTTCGAGGCTCGGCAAGCTCGAGCTTGCGGTTCAAGCTCGAAGTGCCGTAGCGCCTGGTCGAAGTGCCTGGTCCAAGCTCGAAAGTTGTGTCCCACACCTCAGACCCCAACTTTTAAATTTTACACGTTTCGAAGTCAGTTCGAATTTTTGGAGAAAGTTCAAAAGGGGCAAAGGAGCTCCACGGGGCTGCCAGCTCGCCCCTGGCGCGCTCTGCTCCGGCCGGAGTCCGGCCGCCACGTGGCCGGCGTGTGGAGGAGACCGCGTCGGGTCGGCCGAGCCGTGGCGGCAGCTAGCTTTTGTCCTCACGCGTTTGTCCAAGCCTTCCGTACCGTCACGTCGCGGGCGACGGCGCACTGCTGCCTCGCGCCGCGGAGCGCCATCATGACGAGCTCGCTTGGCACTGGTCGCAGCCGCGCAGCGCCGCCCCGCAGTCGCGATGCTCGCTCGCTTCGCGCCAAGGAGCACTGTGGAGGATCCCCAGCGATCACGCCACAATCTTCCTCGCCCAATCGTGTCGCGCGCGCTCTGTTCGAGCTCGGCCCGCATCAATGGCGCGTCACGTCGACCTTTTCTCCTCACGCGCGCTCCCGAGGCAACTCATTGCTCATTTGCGTGCCTAAGCACTCCACCGAGTCTCTCATCACTTCCCTCAGTCCACAACACTGCCATTTTCTCCTCCTCGCGCTCAAGTCCGTCGTCTTCAACCTCCAGCCGCGCGGACCGAGCCCAGCTTCAAAGCCATTTTTGTCCTCGTCCCTCCACCATTCCCAAATCCCTCGCGCACAGAGCTAGACCACCTCCCTAGCTTCCAATCCCCCCACTTCTCGCGAGCTATCCTGTAACACCCTAAAAATGCCCAATTTAAAATTTAGTAATTAATTGGCTTCTTATATTAAAGTGCTCATAAATAATATAGGGAAATAAAATTTTTGAATAATTAAAAGCAAATATAGGAAATAGAAACATTATTGTTGCGTACATGCTGGTGCATTTATTTTTGATTGTTGAATTCAAATTTGAATTTGAATTTGAATTCAAGTGAGTGTTTGAATAAAAGAAAAACCTTTTCTTTTCTCTCTCTTTTTCCCTCTCTCTTTTCAGCCCAGCAGCCCATCTCCTTCTTCCTTCTCTTTCTTCTTTTCCCGCGGCCCACCCCTTCTCTTTTCCCTTTCTTTCGCGCGGCCCAGCAGCTCAGGCCCAGCACCGCAGCCGGCCCATCCCCGCGCCAGCCCGCTCAGCCTCTCTCTCTCTGAGTCGCTGACATCCCGGTCCCATCTGTCGGCGCCTTCCTTCCTCCGCTCGCTGCCGCTGACCGCCAGGGCCCACGCGTCAGAGCCGTCCCCTACCTCTCGCCGTACGCGGTCGGGACTCTTCCCCGATCCGCGCCGCCGCGCCGCCGTGCCGTGCTTGGACTCCTCGCGGCTTGGAGCGCACGCCGAGGTCGCCTAGCCCCTATATAAGCCGCCGCCAACCCCCTCGGCCTCGAACCCTTAACCCTAGCGCCGCCTCCAAGCTCCGAGCGCCGCGAAACCCTAGCCGCGCCGCCGCTATCAACTAGAGCTCGCTCCAAGGCCGCGTTGTCGCCGAGAGTTTGTCCCGGAGCTTCACGAGCACGTAAGGAACATGCCGAGCTCTTTTACCCCCTCTCTCTCGCCTTTCCGTGTCCGCGCGAGCTCACCGGAGCCATCACCGCGCCGCCGTTCGTCGCGAGCCGTCTCCGCCGCGCGATGATCGCCTCCGATCCCCAAAACCGAACCTCCAACTTCTCCTCTCTCTTTTGAGCCAATCACGGCGAGGTTTGGAGCCTTCTAGCCCCCAGCCGAGCCATCTCCGGCGAGAGCGCCGCCGCGCGCCGCCGCGAGCCGCCGTTTCCGGTGAAGCCGAGAGACCGATCTAATCTGAGCCGTTAGATTCGAAACCGACGGCCAGATCTGAAAACCGATCTAAACCGAGCCGGTTTCCGTGAACCGCGGTTCAAGCCGGTCCACGGTTCGGTCCACGGTGACGTCAGCCCACGTCAGCAACCAGCCGCCGCCGCGCCTGTTTTGCAAAAGAGCCCCTGCAGTTTTTGAAAATCAACCCGCGGTCCAGCGCAGTTCAAAAGTATTTACAACCAAGTCCTTTTTCTTTCGTTTTAGCCCCTGTTCTTTTGAAAAATCATGCCCGCCGTCCTGAAAGTTGTTTTTACGCCGCAGCCCTTGTGTTTTTATACAAAATTACGTTTTAGGTCCCTGGTTTCTTTCAAAAACACCCCTGGAAGCCTAAAATCTTTACCAGCAAGCCCCTAGAGCCCGTTTTAAGCGTAGTTTCTCCGTTTTAACTCCGATTTGAGTGATTTTCGCGCTCACGTGTTCGTAGTGAAGCGTAGAGTAGCTCTAAAACCTTCTTTTCATCTTTTGTTTATGTTTGGTGTACTGTTCTAATTAAGTAATCTTGTTTGCATGTATGTGTGGATGCTTGTTGGTGATTGATGTGAGTAGTTGCCGAGCCGTTCGAGTTCGCCGACGATCCCGTTCCCGAAGAGCAGGTGCAGCAGCAGTTCTCTGAGGAAGGCAAGTATAACACGGACCATCCTTGTTACCTATACACCGATTAATCACATCAATCATATGCATGTGTCTAAAATTGTTAACCACTAAGGATGTTCCTAGTCTTTACCTTATTCCTTGTTTCCCAGGGTTTTATGCATTATGGTTAGATTATGCTACGCGCTGCAACCAACATTTATTTTTAATGTCAATATTGAATTAATGGTTCACTTCAATGATGGTTAAAAGATGCTTTTTAGCAACATGGTTCGGGGAACTAGAGCATGTGCTGTGTGCTTTGTTCTAGTGTCTCTGTAAGGTTTAATCTTGGGAATTAGAGCATGTGCTTCGTGCTTTGTTCTAATGTCTCTCCATAAGGTCCGGTTCTTAAAGCGGCAACCCAGGAACTTGTTCGCCGCCGTTGGAACTATAATGGCTCTGGTCTTGGATAACTAGCTTGTAGTCTCTAGCTCGCCAGTGGTTACCGAAAGGCGTATGTGGGGTGCATGGGTGAGAGTATAGTTTGATCCATCGAGGACGGTTTTATCCGTTGGCTATGCCCCGTTAGGCAAAGTCCCGTGATGTAAGCGCCCGATGTACGGCAGCTTCACACGTTGTGATGATTGCGCTCTCGCTCTGGACGCCATTGACCCCCTCACGTTGCGCCCTGAGCGTACGTCAATCTCGATGCCTCGGGTTATGCTGCCTATGTTGAACCAAAACGGCTACTGTGCTTGTTAGGGTGTTTTGTGAAAGTCCTCGTAACATAAGTTCTTTTGGATTTATGTGACCGGCGGGTAAAGGGCGAAACCTCTGCAGAGTGTTGATCTATCATGATAGCCGTGCTCACGGATACGAGCGGCCTGGATCCTTTTTGATTAGAAGATGATATTAGTGGATGATGATGGTTTGTTCTATAATCACTTATACCTTATTAATGGGTTTATACTTGGGATCTACTCATTTGTAGTAAGTTGGAAGAAAATAAAATGAATCAACTAAAAGTGCTAATGCAGTATAACCGTGTCAAGCCTTTTGTCCTTGCATAACCCGTGTTATACTTGTTAAGTAAGATGGTTTACTTACACTTGCAACTATTCAACAAAATCCCGGATGGGTAACAGATGGAGCAATGAATGATCAGACGCTTGCTGAGTTTCCGGAGGATCTGTCGTACTACTAAGCTGTGTTCAACCAGTCGGTGTCCCTGTGGATTTGAGGCTCTACTTAGTTAAGACGTTTGTTAGTATTAAGTCTTCCGCTGTGTTATTTGTTTAAGACTAAGTCTTGTGTTAAACTCTGATATAAACTATTTTATTCGAGCATTGTGTTCTCTGTGATTCAATATTTGTAATCTATATGTGTTCTGTGGACATCCTGGGCACACATATGGAAGCATTCGGATTTCTTGGAAATCTGGGTGTTACAGAGTTGGTATCAGAGCCGTGCTGACTGTAGGATCACAGCCTAGATAGAACGGTCGATTAGAACTTGCTTAATTCTTGCTCTAAAAATTATTTTACATCCTAGAGTTGAGTTTCTGTTGAAAAATGGTGTTCTATTCTACCTCTGTTCTTTTTGAAAACTTTCTAAGCTTTAAAACTAAGGCCCTCCTCTAGTTTTCACTTCCATAGATAGCTCGATAGAGATAGATAGTCCGTAAGAGCACTGGTGTCTACCTTCCACCCCGCATCAATGAGTACCCGTCGGAGGCACGCAACCTGGACGCCTACAGGGAGCTTCTTAGGCAGGAGGCCGAAGAAGGGAAACCCGAGGAGCTGCAGCACCCTAGCTCACCGCACCACTATCGACCCTAAATGCTAGTAGAGATCAAATAGAACGTTTTTGAGTCAAAACTAGTCTAACAGTGCCGAGTCTTGTGTGAACCTTGTCTTTGAATGCTTGAATGAATTGTCATTATGCTTATGTGTGATTTGGATCTTTTGTAATGATTGTGATGAGCGCAGATGGAAGTCTGTAATCATCTAGTATTGGACTAAGGTATAAGGTGTTTAGTGGATAGATAGATGGGTTCCTAATCTCTCCTTTGCATACCATCCATCATCTTTCCTATCGCCTGAGGACCTTATCTTGTCAATGGATTGCTTCAATTCTTGACACTGGGTCAGACATGACAGTGATTATGAATGTTGGGGTTTTGTTTTATGACAGATGGTTGGGACAAGAGGATCGATGGGTGGTGGCAACCAGAACCAGAACCAGAACCCGAATCAGAACCAGAACCAGCCGCCCACCATGGAAGATCTAGTCCGCTTGCAGACACAGACGATGCAACAGTTGACTCAGGCCATAGCTTTGATGCAGCAGAACCTGCAGAATCCACCTGTTCAGCCACCTCCCCAGCCCATCCGGGACAGGAGGGGAGAGTTCTTGAAGGGGCGCCCACCAAAGTTCTCCCGCGCCAAGGACCCGATGGAAGCTGAAGACTGGATCAAGGCAGTGGAGAGACAGCTCGACATTGCTCAGTGTGATGACAGGGAGAAGGTGCTCTACGCCTCTGGACAATTTGAAGGAGCCGCTCTCGACTGGTGGGTAGCATTCCAATATGCGCAACCCGATCGCAACCAGATCACTTGGCAGCAGTTCAGTGAAGCCTTCCGTGCTCACCATGTGCCTGAGGGACTGACGGTCCTAAAGAAGAGGGAGTTCCTAGCCCTGACGCAGGAGGAAATGAGCGTCACTGCCTATCGTGACAAGTTCCTTGAGCTGGCCCGCTATGCACCAGATGAGGTGTCGACAGATGAGAAGAGGCAAACTCGCTTCCGGAATGGACTCCAGGATGTTTTGCAGCTACAGTTGATGTGCATCACCTTCCCAACCTTCGGTGCATTGGTTGATGGTGCCCTGATGGTGGAGCACAAGTGTCGTGAGATTGAGGACAAGAAGAGAAAGTTCATGAACCAGCAATCTGGCAGCAACATCCGCCCCCGCTACAACCCCCAGCAGGTGAATCAGCAGCGCACTCAGGGACAATCAAGCCTTCAGAACCACAGCCAGAACCAGCAACGTCCCCAGTATGCACCACCCCAGCAGCAACAGCAGCGCTACCAGAACGTGCAGCAGAACACTCAGGCTTCACGCACTACCCAGGCTAACACCACTCCTGTCGGCCCAAGGGTATGCTATCACTGTGGTGAACAGGGACATTATGCTAACTTTTGTCCCCGGAGGGTCCAGAATTCCACCGGTCAGAACAACAACCAGAAGGCAGGGCCACAACAAACTCAGAATGGAAATCAGCAGCAGGCACAGGGAAACCGAGGCCAGCAGAACTACGCCAGGGGCAAGCTCAACCATGTGGGAGCAGAAACTGCAGAAGTAGCCACAGATGTGGTAGTCGGTACGTTCTCGGTCAACTCACAACCTGCTACAGTTTTGTTTGATTCTGGAGCTTCGCATGCTTTTATATCTGCTGATTTCGTGAAAAAGAACTTGATGCTTATGCAACCTATGGGGAACACCATGTTAGTTAACTCACCGGGGGGAGAACTTCGGGCCACATTACGTTGTCCTAATGTAGCAGTTAACATAAGGGGGGTAGACTTTTTAGCACACCCTATAGTTCTAAACTCTATCGGGATGGATCTGATTTTGGGAATGAGCTGGCTAGCAAAGTACGATGCCGTCATCCAGTGTTCCAAGCGTGCTGTTCAGTTAGTGACTCCATCAGGGGAGAAGATTGAGTATCAAGCAACCAAAACCACAGAGCCCGGTCAGGTCAATCATGCTGAAGGCACAGAGTTGAAGGACATTCGAGTGGTGAACGAGTATCCAGATGTGTTCCCAGATGAATTGCCAGGTATGCCTCCGGACCGTGAAGTTGAATTTGTTATTGAACTTATGCCTGGCACAGCACCCATAGCTAAAAGACCATATAGAATGGGGGTAAAAGAATTAAAGAAACTTAAAGAAGAATTAAAGGCCCTACTAGCTAAGGGGTATATTCGTCCTAGTTGTTCGCCTTGGGGAGCTCCAGTGTTGTTTGTTGATAAGAAGGACGGGACACAGAGGATGTGCATAGACTACCGAGCCCTCAATGAGGTCACTATCAAGAATAAGTACCCACTGCCAAGGATCGATGATCTCTTTGACCAATTGAGAGGAGCTTGTGTGTTCTCGAAGATCGATCTCAGATCAGGCTATCATCAGATGAGAATCCGGGTGACAGATATCCCCAAGACAGCTTTCACTACCCGGTATGGTTTGTATGAGTTCACAGTTATGTCCTTTGGATTGACTAATGCACCGGCCTACTTCATGTATTTGACGAACAGTGTGTTCATGGATTATCTTGACAAGTTCGTCGTGGTGTTCATCGATGATATTCTGGTTTTCTCCAAGAATGAGGAAGAGCATGAGGAACACTTGAGGTTAGTGATGCAGAGACTCCGAGAACATCAGTTGTATGCTAAGTTGAGTAAATGTGAATTCTGGCTGAAGGAGGTATCATTCTTGGGCCATGTGTTGTCAAATGGAGGTGTCGCAGTTGATCCGAAGAAGGTCAGGGATGTTCTCAACTGGATTCCACCGCAGAATGTCAGTGAGATCAGGAGTTTTCTTGGAATGGCAGGTTACTATCGGCGTTTTATTGAGGGATTCTCCAAGATTGCCAAGCCTTTGACATCATTGCTAGAAAAGAATGCCAAGTTTGTGTGGACACCGCAGTGTCAAGCTAGCTTTGAGGAGTTGAAGAAAAGGCTGACCACTGCACCAGTATTGGTACTGCCAGATGTTACTAAAAGTTTCTCAGTGTATTGCGATGCGTCTCGTCAAGGATTGGGATGTGTACTCATGCAGGAAGGTAGAGTTGTGGCATATGCGTCCAGACAGTTGAGGAGACATGAGCTGAATTATCCGACACATGATCTGGAATTGGCAGCCGTGGTACACGCATTGAAGATCTGGAGGCATTATTTGATTGGACACAAGTGCGACATCTATACCGACCACAAGAGCCTTAAGTATGTGTTCACGCAATCCGAGTTGAATATGAGGCAACGTCGTTGGCTTGAGAAGATCAATGACTTTGAACTAGAAATTCACTACTATCCAGGGAAGGCTAACTTGGTGGCCGATGCTTTGAGTAGAAAGAGTTTTGCGAATGTGCTACCGGGTCAGAATTTACCGGAAGAGCTTAGTAGGGAGTTTGAACGCTTAAACTTGGGTATGGCAGCTAACGTGGCTGAGCTAGAAGTGGAGACAACTCTTGAACAAGAAATCCGAAAAGGTCAATTGGAGGATGAGGAAATCAAGGAGTTGGTTAAGAAGATCGGGACAGATAAAGCGCCAGGATTCCGATTGGATGATCAAGGAACAGTGTGGTATGGTAACAGAATAGTGGTGCCAGATCAGCAGCATATCAAGGATGTTATCTTACGGGAAGCGCACGAGTCAGCATATTCCATTCACCCGGGAAGTACCAAGATGTACTTGGACCTCAAGGAAAGATTTTGGTGGTACGGTTTGAAGCGCGATGTTGCAGCACATGTAGCTCTTTGTGACGTATGCCAGAGAGTTAAGGCCGAACATCAGAGACCGGCAGGATTGCTTCAGCCTATGAAGATACCAGAGTGGAAATGGGAAGAAGTGGGTATGGATTTTATAACAGGATTGCCCCGCACGCAGAAAGGTTATGACTCTATATGGGTGATAGTGGACCGATTGACGAAGGTGGCTCACTTTATTCCGGTAAAGACTACATATTCCGGTGCCAAACTAGCAGAATTGTATATGGAGCGGATTGTATGTTTGCATGGGGTACCTAAGAAGATAGTATCAGACCGAGGAAGTCAGTTTACGTCGCACTTTTGGCGCAAGTTACATGAGTCCATGGATACTAAGCTTCACTTCAGTTCCGCTTACCATCCGCAGACAGACGGACAGACTGAGAGGACAAATCAGATACTGGAGGACATGTTGAGGGCATGTGCATTGCAGTATGGGAATAGTTGGGATAAGAGTTTGTGCTATGCAGAGTTTTCGTACAACAACAGCTACCAGCAGAGTCTCAGAATGTCACCATTTGAGGCGTTGTACGGAAGAAAGTGCAGGACACCGTTGTTCTGGAATCAGACCGGAGAAGGTAAGGTATTTGGACCTGAGGTCTTGAAGCAGGCAGAAGAACAAGTGCAGGTTATCAGGCAGAATTTGAAAACAGCTCAGTCGCGGCAGAAAAGTTATGCAGATGTAAGGCGACGAGACCTCAGCTTCGGGATTGGTGATTTTGTGTATCTTAAGGTGTCACCAATGAGAGGTGTGAAGAGATTCAACGTCAAAGGCAAGCTAGCACCTCGCTATATTGGACCTTTCAAGATCTTAGAACGAATGGGTGAAGTGGCTTATCAGTTGGAGTTACCAGAGAAATTGGCAGGAGTGCATGATGTGTTCCACGTGTCCCAGCTGAAAAAGTGTTTACGGGTGCCAGAGGAACAGATTCCGTTAGAGGAATTGAATGTGCAGGAGGACCTTACTTATGAGGAATATCCGGTCAAGATCTTAGAGGAGTCTGAGAGAGTCACCAGGAACAAAGTGATACGTATGTGCAAGGTTCAGTGGAATCGTCATACAGAGGATGAGGCAACCTGGGAACAGGAGGATGAACTCAAGGCAGAATATCCACATCTCTTCCAATCCACGTCCGAATCTCGGGGACGAGATTCATCTTAAGGGGGGTAGGTTTGTAACACCCTAAAAATGCCCATTTAAAATTTAGTAATTAATTGGCTTCTTATATTAAAGTGCTCATAAATAATATAGGGAAATAAAATTTTTGAATAATTAAAAGCAAATATAGGAAATAGAAACATTATTGTTGCGTACATGCTGGTGCATTTATTTTTGATTGTTGAATTCAAATTTGAATTTGAATTTGAATTCAAGTGAGTGTTTGAATAAAAGAAAAACCTTTTCTTTTCTCTCTCTTTTTCCCTCTCTCTTTTCAGCCCAGCAGCCCATCTCCTTCTTCCTTCTCTTTCTTCTTTTCCCGCGGCCCACCCCTTCTCTTTCCCTTTCTTTCGCGCGGCCCAGCAGCTCAGGCCCAGCACCGCAGCCGGCCCATCCCCGCGCCAGCCCGCTCAGCCTCTCTCTCTCTGAGTCGCTGACATCCCGGTCCCATCTGTCGGCGCCTTCCTTCCTCCGCTCGCTGCCGCTGACCGCCAGGGCCCACGCGTCAGAGCCGTCCCCTACCTCTCGCCGTACGCGGTCGGGACTCTTCCCCGATCCGCGCCGCCGCGCCGCCGTGCCGTGCTTGGACTCCTCGCGGCTTGGAGCGCACGCCGAGGTCGCCTAGCCCCTATATAAGCCGCCGCCAACCCCCTCGGCCTCGAACCCTTAACCCTAGCGCCGCCTCCAAGCTCCGAGCGCCGCGAAACCCTAGCCGCGCCGCCGCTATCAACTAGAGCTCGCTCCAAGGCCGCGTTGTCGCCGAGAGTTTGTCCCGGAGCTTCACGAGCACGTAAGGAACATGCCGAGCTCTTTTACCCCCTCTCTCTCGCCTTTCCGTGTCCGCGCGAGCTCACCGGAGCCATCACCGCGCCGCCGTTCGTCGCGAGCCGTCTCCGCCGCGCGATGATCGCCTCCGATCCCCAAAACCGAACCTCCAACTTCTCCTCTCTCTTTGAGCCAATCACGGCGAGGTTTGGAGCCTTCTAGCCCCCCAGCCGAGCCATCTCCGGCGAGAGCGCCGCCGCGCGCCGCCGCGAGCCGCCGTTTCCGGTGAAGCCGAGAGACCGATCTAATCTGAGCCGTTAGATTCGAAACCGACGGCCAGATCTGAAAACCGATCTAAACCGAGCCGGTTTCCGTGAACCGCGGTTCAAGCCGGTCCACGTTCGGTCCACGGTGACGTCAGCCCACGTCAGCAACCAGCCGCCGCCGCGCCTGTTTTGCAAAAAGAGCCCTGCAGTTTTTGAAATCAACCCGCGGTCCAGCGCAGTTCAAAAGTATTTACAACCAAGTCCTTTTTCTTCGTTTTAGCCCCTGTTCTTTGAAAAAATCATGCCCGCCGTTCCTGAAAGTTGTTTTTACGCCGCAGCCTTGTGTTTTTTATACAAAATTACGTTTTAGGTCCCTGGTTTCTTTCAAAAAACACCCTGGAAGCCTAAAATCTTTACCAGCAAGCCCCTAGAGCCCGTTTTAGCGTAGTTTCTCCGTTTTAACTCCGATTTGAGTGATTTTCGCGCTCACGTGTTCGTAGTGAAGCGTAGAGTAGCTCTAAACCTTCTTTTCATCTTTTGTTTATGTTTGGTGTACTGTTCTAATTAAGTAATCTTGTTTGCATGTATGTGTGGATGCTTGTTGGTGATTGATGTGAGTAGTTGCCGAGCCGTTCGAGTTCGCCGACGATCCCGTTCCCGAAGAGCAGGTGCAGCAGCAGTTCTCTGAGGAAGGCAAGTATAACACGGACCATCCTTGTTACCTATACACCGATTAATCACATCAATCATATGCATGTGTCTAAAATTGTTAACCACTAAGGATGTTCCTAGTCTTTACCTTATTCCTTGTTTCCCAGGGTTTTATGCATTATGGTTAGATTAGTCTACGCGCTGCAACCAACATTTAATTTTAATGTCAATATTGAATTAATGGTTCACTTCAATGATGGTTAAAAGATGCCTTTTTTAGCAACATGGTTCGGGGAACTAGAGCATGTGCTGTGTGCTTTGTTCTAGTGTCTCTGTAAGGTTTAATCCTTGGGAATTAGAGCATGTGCTTCGTGCTTTGTTCTAATGTCTCTCCATAAGGTCCGGTTCTTCAAAGCGGCAACCCAGGAACTTGTTCGCCGCCGTTGGAACTATAATGGCTCTGGTCTTGGATAACTAGCTTGTACGTCTCTAGCTCGCCAGTGGTTACCGAAAGGCGTATGTGGGGTGCATGGGTGAGAGTATAGTTTGATCCATCGAGGACGGTTTTTATCCGTTGGCTATGCCCCGTTAGGCAAAGTCCCGTGATGTAAGCGCCCGATGTACGGCAGCTTCACACGTTGTGATGATTGCGCTCTCGCTCTGGACGCCATTGACCCCTCACGTTGCGCCCTGAGCGTACGTCAATCTCGATGCCTCGGGTTATGCTGCCTATGTTGAACCAAAACGGCTACTGTGCTTGTTAGGGTGTTTTGTGAAAGTCCTCGTAACATAAGTTCTTTTGGATTTATGTGACCGGCGGGTAAAGGGCGAAACCTCTGCAGAGTGTTGATCTATCATGATAGCCGTGCTCACGGATACGAGCGGCCTGGATCCTTTTTGATTAGAAGATGATATTAGTGGATGATGATGGTTTGTTCTATAATCACTTATACCTTATTAATGGGTTTATACTTGGGATCTACTCATTTGTAGTAAGTTGGAAGAAAATAAAATGAATCAACTAAAAGTGCTAATGCAGTATAACCGTGTCAAGCCTTTTGTCCTTGCATAACCCGTGTTATACTTGTTAAGTAAGATGGTTTACTTACACTTGCAACTATTCAACAAAATCCCGGATGGGTAACAGATGGAGCAATGAATGATAGACCTTGCTGAGTTTCCGGAGGATCTGTCGTACTACTAAGCTGTGTCAACCAGTCGTGTCCCTGTGGATTGAGGCTCTACTTAGTTAAGACGTTGTTAGTATTAAGTCTTCCGCTGTGTTATTTGTTTAAGACTAATCTTGTGTTAAACTCTGATTATAAACTATTTTATTCGAGCATTGTGTTCTCTGTGATTCAATATTTGTAATCTATATGTTTCTGTGGACATCCTGGGCACACATATGGAGCATTCGGATTTCTTGAAATCTGGGTGTACATATCCCAACTCTCCGGCGAGAATCGGATTTCCCCCAAGTCGCATTCCGGCCGCCGGACCACGGCACGTCGAGCCCTACTTCGAGCCCTCCGAGGTCAACCAAGCATCCAATAGCTTCCCTGAGTCCCGCTGGTGCTCTAGGACCCCTCGAACCTCGCGAACGACCCGAGCTCACCGCGTAGAAGCCGCGGCGGCCGCGCCGCCACCACCTCGTCGCCGGCGCAACCCCGACCACCCCCGGCCTCCAAACCGTCCCCAAACGACTCGTGGTGAGCCCAGGAAGCTTTTCCCCCACTTCCCCGAGCCTAGTTCGCCGTCGTTTTGGCCGGCGCAAACTCCGGCGAGAGCCGAGGGCCTTTCTTCATCGTCTTCGTTGTCTAGGGGTCTCTGTGCAAAAGTCCAGGGACTCGTTCGCGAAGTTTTGAAAGTTCTAGGGTTCTCTGCGTAAAAAGATTCTTAAATCTAGATTTGATTTTCCCGAATCTTGTAAAATCCATTAAAAATCGTACAAAAATCAAGAAAAAATGCACAAAAATACTCCCTGGATTCGTGAGAGTCTAAACTACAATCTCTATTAGACATGTTTATACTTTGATGAACTGTTTTTGAATTAAAATCAAACTATGAAAAATTGAAGTTGTGCACCATTTCAAATCCAGAGCTCCGCCAGGGTTGAGCTTTGGATATGT
>JACEFO010001978.1:0-21337 GCA_015342445.1 Digitaria exilis | reverse complement strand
TACTTGTAACACCCTAAAAATGCCCAATTTAAAATTTAGTAATTAATTGGCTTTTTATATTAAAGTGCTCATAATAATATTAGGGAAATAAATTTTTGAATAATTAAAAGCAAAATTATAGAATAGAAACATTATTGTTGCGACATGTGGTGCAATTTATTTTTGATTGTTGAATTCAAATTTGAATTGAATTTTGAATTCAAGTGAGTGTTTGAATAAAGAAAAACCTGTTTCTTTTCTCTCTCTTTCTCTCTCTCTTTTCAGGCCCAGCAGCAAGCCCATCTCCTTCTTCCTTCTCTTTCTTCTTTTCCCGCGGCCCACCCCTTCTCTTTTCCCTTTCTTTCGCGCGGCCAGCAGCTCAGGCCCAGCACCGCAGCCGGCCCATCCCCGCGCCAGCCCGCTCAGCCTCTCTCTCTCTGAGTCGCTGACATCCCGGTCCCATCTGTCGGCGCCTTCCCTCCTCCGCTCGCTGCCGCTGACCGCCAGCCCACGCGTCAGAGCGTCCCCTACCTCTCGCCGTACGCGGTCGGGACTCTTCCCCGATCCGCGCCGCCGCGCCGCCGTGCCGTGGCTTGGACTCCTCGCGGCTTGGGAGCGCACGCCGAGGTCGCCTAGCCCCTATATAAGCCGCCGCCAACCCCCTCGGCCTCGAACCCTTAACCTAGCGCCGCCTCCAAGCTCCGAGCGCCGCGAAAACCCTAGCCGCGCCGCCGCTATCAACTAGAGCTCGCTCCAAGGCCGCGTTGTCGCCGAGAGTTTGTCCCGGAGCTTCACGAGCACGTAAGGAACATGCCGAGCTCTTTTACCCCCTCTCTCTCGCCTTTCCGTGTCCGCGCGAGCTCACCGGAGCCATCACCGCGCCGCCGTTCGTCGCGAGCCGTCTCCGCCGCGCGATGATCGCCTCCGATCCCCAAAACCGAACCTCCAACTTCTCCTCTCTCTTTTGAGCCAATCACGGCGAGGTTTGGAGCCTTCTAGCCCCCAGCCGAGCCATCTCCGGCGAGAGCGCCGCCGCGCGCCGCCGCGAGCCGCCGTTTCCGGTGAAGCCGAGAGACCGATCTAATCTGAGCCGTTAGATTCGAAACCGACGGGCCAGATCTGAAAACCGATCTAAACCGAGCCGGTTTCCGTGAACCGCGGTTCAAAGCCGGTCCACGGTTCGGTCCACGGTGACGTCAGCCCACGTCAGCAACCAGCCGCCGCCGCGCCTGTTTGCAAAAGAGCCCCTGCAGTTTTTTGAAAATCAACCCGCGGTCCAGCGCAGTTCAAAAGTATTTACAACCAAGTCCTTTTCTTTCGTTTTAGCCCCTGTTCTTTTGAAAAATCATGCCCGCCGTCCTGAAAGTTGTTTTTACGCCGCAGCCTTGTGTTTTTATACAAAATTACGTTTTAGGTCCCTGGTTTCTTTCAAAAACACCCCTGGAAGCCTAAAATCTTTACCAGCAAGCCCCTAGAGCCCGTTTTAAGCGTAGTTTCTCCGTTTTAACTCCGATTTGAGTGATTTTCGCGCTCACGTGTTCGTAGTGAAGCGTTAGAGTAGCTCTAAAACCTTCTTTTCATCTTTTGTTTATGTTTGGTGTACTGTTCTAATTAAGTAATCTTGTTTGCATGTATGTGTGGATGCTTGTTGGTGATTGATGTGAGTAGTTGCCGAGCCGTTCGAGTTCGCCGACGATCCCGTTCCCGAAGAGCAGGTGCAGCAAGCAGTTCTCTGAGGAAGGCAAGTATAACACGGACCATCCTTGTTACCTATACACCGATTAATCAATCAATCATATGCATGTGTCTAAATTGTTAACACTAAGGATGTTCCTAGTCTTTAACCTTATTCCTTGTTTCCCAGGGTTTTATGCATTATGGTTAGATTATTGCTACGCGCTGCAACCAAACATTTATTTTTAATGTCAATATTGAATTAATGGTTCACTTCAATGATGGTTAAAAGATGCTTTTTAGCAACATGGTTCGGGGAACTAGAGCATGTGCTGTGTGCTTTGTTCTAGTGTCTCTGTAAGGTTTAATCTTGGGAATTAGAGCATGTGCTTCGTGCTTTGTTCTAATGTCTCTCCATAAGGTCCGTTCTTAAAGCGCAACCCAGGAACTTGTTCGCCGCCGTTGGAACTATAATGGCTCTGGTCTTGGATAACTAGCTTGTAGTCTCTAGCTCGCCATGAGTTACCGAAAGGCGTATGTGGGGTGCATGGGTGAGAGTATAGTTTGATCCATCGAGGACGGTTTTATCCGTTTGGCTATGCCCCGTTAGGCAAGTCCCGTGATGTAAGCGCCCGATGTACGCAGCTTCACACGTTGTGATGATTGCGCTCTCGCTCTGGACGCCCATTGACCCCCTCACGTTGCGCCCTGAGCGTACGTCAAATCTCGATGCCTCGGGTTATGCTGCCTATGTTGAACCAAACGGCTACTGTGCTTGTTAGGGTGTTTTGTGAAAGTCCTCGTAACATAAGTTCTTTTGGATTTATGTGACCGGCGGGTAAAGGGCGAAACCTCTGCAGAGTGTTGATCTATCATGATAGCCGTGCTCACGGATACGAGCGGCCTGGATCCTTTTTGATTAGAAGATGATATTAGTGGATGATGATGGTTTGTTCTATAATCACTTATACCTTATTATGGGTTTATACTTGGGATCTACTCATTTGTAGTAAGTTGGAAGAAAATAAAATGAATCAACTAAAAGTGCTAATGCAGTATAACCGTGTCAAGCCTTTTGTCCTTGCATAACCGTGTTATACTTGTTAAGTAAGATGGTTTACTTACACTTGCAACTATTCAACAAAATCCCGGATGGGTAACAGATGGAGCAATGAATGATCAGACGCTTGCTGAGTTTCCGGAGGATCTGTCGTACTACTAAGCTGTGTTCAACCAGTCGGTGTCCCTGTGGATTTGAGGCTCTACTTAGTTAAGACGTTTGTTAGTATTAAGTCTTCCGCTGTGTTATTTGTTTAAGACTAAGTCTTGTGTTAAACTCTGATATAAACTATTTTATTCGAGCATTGTGTTCTCTGTGATTCAATATTTGTAATCTATATGTGTTCTGTGGACATCCTGGGCACACATATGGAAGCATTCGGATTTCTTGGAAATCTGGGTGTTACAGAGTTGGTATCAGAGCCGTGCTGACTGTAGGATCACAGCCTAGATAGAACGGTCGATTAGAACTTGCTTAATTCTTGCTCTAAAAATTATTTTACATCCTAGAGTTGAGTTCTGTTGAAAAATGGTGTTCTATTCTACCTCTGTTCTTTTTGAAAAACTTTCTAAGCTTTAAAACTAAGGCCCTCCTCTAGTTTTCACTTCCATAGATAGCTCGATAGAGATAGATAGTCCGTAAGAGCACTGGTGTCTACCTTCCACCCCCGCATCAATGAGTACCCGTCGGAGGCACGCAACCTGGACGCCTACAGGGAGCTTCTTAGGCAGGAGGCCGAAGAAGGGAAACCCGAGGAGCTGCAGCACCTAGCTCACCGCACCACTATCGACCCTAAATGCTAGTAGAGAATCAAATAGAACGTTTTGAGTCAAAAACTAGTCTAACAGTGCCGAGTCTTGTGTGAACCTTGTCTTTGAATGCTTGAATGAATTGTCATTATGCTTATGTGTGATTGGATCTTTTGTAATGATTGTGATGAGCGCAGATGGAAGTCTGTAATCATCTAGTATTGGACTAAGGTATAAGGTGTTTAGTGGATAGATAGATGGGTTCCTAATCTCTCCTTTGCATACCATCCATCATCTTTCCTATCGCTGAGGACCTTATCTTGTCAATGGATTGCTTCAATTCTTGACACTGGGTCAGACATGACAGTGATTATGAATGTTGGGGGTTTTGTTTTATGACAGATGGTTGGGACAAGAGGATCGATGGGTGGTGGCAACCAGAACCAGAACCAGGAACCCGAATCAGAACCAGAACCAGCCGCCCACCATGGAAGATCTAGTCCGCTTGCAGACACAGACGATGCAACAGTTGACTCAGGCCATAGCTTTGATAGCAGCAGAACTGCAGAATCCACTGTTCAGCCACCTCCCCAGCCCATCCGGGACAGGAGGGGAGAGTTCTTGAAGGGGCGCCCACCAAAGTTCTCCCGCGCCAAGGACCCGATGGAAGCTGAAGACCTGGATCAAGGCAGTGGAGAGACAGCTCGACATTGCTCAGTGTGATGACAGGGAGAAGGTGCTCTACGCCTCTGGACAATTTGAAGGAGCCCTCTCGACTGGTGGGTAGCATTCCAATATGCGCAACCCGATCGCAACCAGATCACTTGCAGCAGTTCAGTGAAGCCTTCCGTGCTCACCATGTGCTGAGGGACTGACGGTCCTAAAGAAGAGGGAGTTCCTAGCCCTGACGCAGGAGGAAATGAGCGTCACTGCCTATCGTGACAAGTTCCTTGAGCTGGCCCGCTATGCACCAGATGAAGGTGTCGACAGATGAGAAGAGGCCAAACTCGCTTTCGGAATGGACTCCAGGATGTTTTGCAGCTACAGTTGATGTGCATCACCTTCCCAACCTTCGGTGCATTGGTTGATGGTGCCCTGATGGTGGAGCAAAGTGTCGTGAGATTGAGGACAAGAAGAGAAAGTTCATGAACCAGCAATCTGGCAGCAACATCCGCCCCCGCTACAACCCCAGCAGGTGAATCAGCAGCGCACTCAGGGACAATCAAGCCTTCAGAACCACAGCCAGAAACCAGCAACGTCCCCAGTATGCACACCCCAGCAGCAACAGCAGCGCTACCAGAACGTGCAGCAGAACACTCAGGCTTCACGCACTACCAGGCTAACACCACTCCTGTCGGCCCAAAGGGTATGGCTATCACTGTGGTGAACAGGGACATTATGCTAACTTTTGTCCCCGGAGGGTCCAGAATTCCCACCGGTCAGAACAACAACCAGAAGGCAGGGCCACAACAAACTCAGAATGGAAATCAGCAGCAGGCACAGGGAAACCGAGGCCAGCAGAACTACGCCAGGGGCAAGCTCAACCATGTGGGAGCAGAAACTGCAGAAGTAAGCCACAGATGTGGTAGTCGGTTACGTTCTCGGTCAACTCACAACCTGCTACAGTTTTGTTTGATTCTGGAGCTTCGCATGCTTTATATCTGCTGATTTCGTGAAAAAGAACTTGATGCTTATGCAACCTATGGGGAACACCATGTTAGTTAACTCACCGGGGGGAGAACTTCGGGCCACATTACGTTGTCCTAATGTAGCAGTTAACATAAGGGGGGTAGACTTTTTAAGCCACACCCTATAGTCTTAAACTCTATCGGGATGGATCTGATTTTGGGAATGAGCTGGCTAGCAAAGTACAGATGCCGTCATCCAGTGTTTCCAAGCGTGCTGTTCAGTTAGTGACTCCATCAGGGGAGAAGATTGAAGTATCAAGCAACCAAAACCACAGAGCACCGGTCAGGTCAATCATGCTGAAGGCACAGAGTTGAAGGACATTCGAGTGGTGAACGAGTATCCAGATGTGTTCCCAGATGAATTGCCAGGTATTGCCTCCGGACCGTGAAGTTGAATTTGTTATTGAACTTATGCCTGGCACAGACCCCATAGCTAAAAGACCATATAGAATGGGGGTAAAAGAATTAAAGAAACTTAAAGAAGAATTAAAGGCCCTACTAGCTAAGGGGTATATTCGTCCTAGTTGTTCGCCTTGGGGAGCTCCAGTGTTGTTTGTTGATAAGAAGGACGGGACACAGAGGATGTGCCATAGACTACCGAGCCCTCAATGAGGTCACTATCAAGAATAAGTACCCACTGCCAAGGATCGATGATCTCTTTGACCAATTGAGAGGAGCTTGTGTGTTCTCGAAGATCGATCTCAGATCAGGCTATCATCAGATGAGAATCCGGGTGACAGATATCCCCAAGACAGCTTTCACTACCCGGTATGGTTTGTATGAGTTCACAGTTATGTCCTTTGGATTGACTATGCACCGGCCTACTCATGTATTTGACGAACAGTGTGTTCATGGATTATCTTGACAAGTTCGTCGTGGTGTTCATCGATGATATTCTGGTTTTCTCCAAGAATGAGGAAGAGCATGAGGAACACTTGAGGTTAGTGATGCAGAGACTCCGAAAACATCAGTTGTATGCTAAGTTGAGTAAATGTGAATTCTGGCTGAAGGAGGTATCATTCTTGGGCCATGTGTTGTCAAATGGAGGTGTCGCAGTTGATCCGAAGAAGGTCAGGGATGTTCTCAACTGGATTCCACCGCAGAATGTCAGTGAGATCAGGAGTTTTCTTGGAATGGCAGGTTACTATCGGCGTTTTATTGAGGGATTCCTCCAAGATTGCCAAGCCTTTGACATCATTGCTAGAAAAGAATGCCAAGTTTGTGTGGACACCGCAGTGTCAAGCTAGCTTTGAGGAGTTGAAGAAAAGGCTGACCACTGCACCAGTATTGGTACTGCCAGATGTTACTAAAAGTTTCTCAGTGTATTGCGATGCGTCTCGTCAAGGATTGGGATGTGTACTCATGCAGGAAGGTAGAGTTGTGGCATATGCGTCCAGCAGTTGAGGAGACATGAGCTGAATTATCCGACACATGATCTGGAATTGGCAGCCGTGGTACACGCATTGAGATCTGGAGGCATTATTTGATTGGACACAAGTGCGACATCTATACCGACCACAAGAGCCTTAAGTATGTGTTTCACGCAATCCGAGTTGAATATGAGGCAACGTCGTTGGCTTGAGAAGATCAATGACTTTGAACTAGAAATTCACTACTATCCAGGGAAGGCTAACTTGGTGGCCGATGCTTTTGAGTAGAAAGAGTTTTGCGAATGTGCTTACCGGGTCAGAATTTACCGGAAGAGCTTAGTAGGGAGTTTGAACGCTTAAACTTGGGTATGGCAGCTAACGTGGCTGAGCTAGAAGTGGAGACAACTCTTGAACAAGAAATCCGAAAAGGTCAATTGGAGGATGAGGAAATCAAGGAGTTGGTTAAGAAGATCGGGACAGATAAAGCGCCAGGATTCCGATTGGATGATCAAGGAACAGTGTGGTATGGTAACAGAATAGTGGTGCCAGATCAGCAGCATATCAAGGATGTTATCTTACGGGAAGCGCACGAGTCAGCATATTCCATTCACCCGGGAAGTACCAAGATGTACTTGGACCTCAAGGAAAGATTTTGGTGGTACGTTTGAAGCGCGATGTTGCAGCACATGTAGCTCTTTGTGACGTATGCCAGAGAGTTAAGGCCGAACATCAGAGACCGGCAGGATTGCTTCAGCCTATGAAGATACCAGAGTGGAAATGGGAAGAAGTGGGTATGGATTTTATAACAGGATTGCCCCGCACGCAGAAAGGTTATGACTCTATATGGGTGATAGTGGACCGATTGACGAAGGTGGCTCACTTTATTCCGGTAAAGACTACATATTCCGGTGCCAAACTAGCAGAATTGTATATGGAGCGGATTGTATGTTTGCATGGGGTACCTAAGAAGATAGTATCAGACCGAGGAAGTCAGTTTACGTCGCACTTTTGGCGCAAGTTACATGAGTCCATGGATACTAAGCTTCACTTCAGTTCCGCTTACCATCCGCAGACAGACGGACAGACTGAGAGGACAAATCAGATACTGGAGGACATGTTGAGGGCATGTGCATTGCAGTATGGGAATAGTTGGGATAAGAGTTTGTGCTATGCAGAGTTTTCGTACAACAACAGCTACCAGCAGAGTCTCAGAATGTCACCATTTGAGGCGTTGTACGGAAGAAAGTGCAGGACACCGTTGTTCTGGAATCAGACCGGAGAAGGTAAGGTATTTGGACCTGAGGTCTTGAAGCAGGCAGAAGAACAAGTGCAGGTTATCAGGCAGAATTTGAAAACAGCTCAGTCGCGGCAGAAAAGTTATGCAGATGTAAGGCGACGAGACCTCAGCTTCGGGATTGGTGATTTTGTGTATCTTAAGGTGTCACCAATGAGAGGTGTGAAGAGATTCAACGTCAAAGGCAAGCTAGCACCTCGCTATATTGGACCTTTCAAGATCTTAGAACGAATGGGTGAAGTGGCTTATCAGTTGGAGTTACCAGAGAAATTGGCAGGAGTGCATGATGTGTTCCACGTGTCCCAGCTGAAAAAGTGTTTACGGGTGCCAGAGGAACAGATTCCGTTAGAGGAATTGAATGTGCAGGAGGACCTTACTTATGAGGAATATCCGGTCAAGATCTTAGAGGAGTCTGAGAGAGTCACCAGGAACAAAGTGATACGTATGTGCAAGGTTCAGTGGAATCGTCATACAGAGGATGAGGCAACCTGGGAACAGGAGGATGAACTCAAGGCAGAATATCCACATCTCTTCCAATCCACGTCCGAATCTCGGGACGAGATTCATCTTAAGGGGGGTAGGTTTGTAACCCCTAAAATGCCCAATTTAAAATTAGTAATTATTGGCTTCTTATATTAAAGTGCTCATAAATAATATAGGGAAATAAAATTTTTGAATAATTAAAAGCAAATATAGGAAATAGAAACATTATTGTTGCGTACATGCTGGTGCATTTATTTTTGATTGTTGAATTCAAATTTGAATTTGAATTTGAATTCAAGTGAGTGTTTGAATAAAAGAAAAACCTTTTCTTTTCTCTCTCTTTTTCCCTCTCTCTTTTCAGCCCAGCAGCCCATCTCCTTCTTCCTTCTCTTTCTTCTTTTCCCGCGGCCCACCCCTTCTCTTTTCCCTTTCTTTCGCGCGGCCCAGCAGCTCAGGCCCAGCACCGCAGCCGGCCCATCCCGCGCCAGCCCGCTCAGCCTCTCTCTCTCTGAGTCGCTGACATCCCCGGTCCATCTGTCGGCGCCTTCCTTCCTCCGCTCGCTGCCGCTGACCGCCAGGGCCCACGCGTCAGAGCCGTCCCCTACCTCTCGCCGTACGCGGTCGGGACTCTTCCCCGATCCGCGCCGCCGCGCCGCCGTGCCGTGCTTGGACTCCTCGCGGCTTGGAGCGCACGCCGAGGTCGCCTAGCCCCTATATAAGCCGCCGCCAACCCCCTCGGCCTCGAACCCTTAACCCTAGCGCCGCCTCCAAGCTCCGAGCGCCGCGAAACCCTAGCCGCGCCGCCGCTATCAACTAGAGCTCGCTCCAAGGCCGCGTTGTCGCCGAGAGTTTGTCCCGGAGCTTCACGAGCACGTAAGGAACATGCCGAGCTCTTTACCCCCTCTCTCTCGCCTTTCCGTGTCCGCGCGAGCTCACCGGAGCCATCACCGCGCCGCCGTTCGTCGCGAGCCGTCTCCGCCGCGCGATGATCGCCTCCGATCCCCAAAACCGAACCTCCAACTTCTCCTCTCTCTTTTGAGCCAATCACGGCGAGGTTTGGAGCCTTCTAGCCCCAGCCGAGCCATCTCCGGCGAGAGCGCCGCCGCGCGCCGCCGCGAGCCGCCGTTTCCGGTGAAGCCGAGAGACCGATCTAATCTGAGCCGTTAGATTCGAAACCGACGGCCAGATCTGAAAACCGATCTAAACCGAGCCGGTTTCCGTGAACCGCGGTTCAAGCCGGTCCACGGTTCGGTCCACGGTGACGTCAGCCCACGTCAGCAACCAGCCGCCGCCGCGCCTGTTTTGCAAAAGAGCCCCTGCAGTTTTTGAAAATCAACCCGCGGTCCAGCGCAGTTCAAAAGTATTTACAACCAAGTCCTTTTTCTTTCGTTTTAGCCCCTGTTCTTTTTGAAAATCATGCCCGCCGTCCTGAAAGTTGTTTTTACGCCGCAGCCCTTGTGTTTTTATACAAAATTACGTTTTAGGTCCCTGTTTCTTTCAAAACACCCCTGGAAGCCTAAAATCTTTACCAGCAAGCCCTAGAGCCCGTTTTAAGCGTAGTTTCTCCGTTTTAACTCCGATTTGAGTGATTTTCGCGCTCACGTGTTCGTAGTGAAGCGTAGAGTAGCTCTAAAACCTTCTTTTCATCTTTTGTTTATGTTTGGTGTACTGTTCTAATTAAGTAATCTTGTTTGCATGTATGTGTGGATGCTTGTTGGTGATTGATGTGAGTAGTTGCCGAGCCGTTCGAGTTCGCCGACGATCCCGTTCCCGAAGAGCAGGTGCAGCAGCAGTTCTCTGAGGAAGGCAAGTATAACACGGACCATCCTTGTTACCTATACACCGATTAATCACATCAATCATATGCATGTGTCTAAAATTGTTAACCACTAAGGATGTTCCTAGTCTTTACCTTATTCCTTGTTTCCCAGGGTTTTATGCATTATGGTTAGATTATGCTACGCGCTGCAACCAACATTTATTTTTAATGTCAATATTGAATTAATGGTTCACTTCAATGATGGTTAAAAGATGCTTTTTAGCAACATGGTTCGGGGAACTAGAGCATGTGCTGTGTGCTTTGTCTAGTGTCTCTGTAAGGTTTAATCTTGGGAATTAGAGCATGTGCTTCGTGCTTTGTTCTAATGTCTCTCCATAAGGTCCGGTTCTTAAAGCGGCAACCCAGGAACTTGTTCGCCGCCGTTGGAACTATAATGGCTCTGGTCTTGGATAACTAGCTTGTACGTCTCTAGCTCGCCAGTGGTTACCGAAAGGCGTATGTGGGGTGCATGGGTGAGAGTATAGTTTGATCCATCGAGGACGGTTTTATCCGTTGGCTATGCCCCGTTAGGCAAAGTCCCGTGATGTAAGCGCCCGATGTACGGCAGCTTCACACGTTGTGATGATTGCGCTCTCGCTCTGGACGCCATTGACCCCCTCACGTTGCGCCCTGAGCGTACGTCAATCTCGATGCCTCGGGTTATGCTGCCTATGTTGAACCAAAACGGCTACTGTGCTTGTTAGGGTGTTTGTGAAAGTCCTCGTAACATAAGTTCTTTTGGATTTATGTGACCGGCGGGTAAAGGGCGAAACCTCTGCAGAGTGTTGATCTATCATGATAGCCGTGCTCACGGATACGAGCGGCCTGGATCCTTTTTGATTAGAAGATGATATTAGTGGATGATGATGGTTTGTTCTATAATCACTTATACCTTATTAATGGGTTTATACTTGGGATCTACTCATTTGTAGTAAGTTGGAAGAAATAAAATGAATCAACTAAAAGTGCTAATGCAGTATAACCGTGTCAAGCCTTTTGTCCTTGCATAACCCGTGTTATACTTGTTAAGTAAGATGGTTTACTTACACTTGCAACTATTCAACAAATCCCGGATGGGTAACAGATGGAGCAATGAATGATCAGACGCTTGCTGAGTTTCCGGAGGATCTGTCGTACTACTAAGCTGTGTTCAACCAGTCGGTGTCCCTGTGGATTTGAGGCTCTACTTAGTTAAGACGTTTGTTAGTATTAAGTCTTCCGCTGTGTTATTTGTTTAAGACTAAGTCTTGTGTTAAACTCTGATATAAACTATTTTATTCGAGCATTGTGTTCTCTGTGATTCAATATTTGTAATCTATATGTGTTCTGTGGACATCCTGGGCACACATATGGAAGCATTCGGATTTCTTGGAAAATCTGGGTGTTACATATCCCCAACTCTCCGGCGAGAAATCGGATTTCCCCCAAGTCCGCATTTCCGGCCGCCGGACCACGCGCACGTCGAGCCCCTACTTCGAGCCCTCCCCGAGGTCAACCAAGCATCCCAATAGCTTCCCTGAGTCCCGCTGGTGCTCTAGGACCCCTCGAACCTCGGCGAACGACCCCGAGCTCACCGGCGTAGAAGCCGCGGCGGCCGCGCCGCCACCACCTCGTCGCCGGCGCAACCCCGACCACCCCCGGCCTCCAAACCGTCCCCAAACGACTCGTGGTGAGCCCAGGAAGCTTTTCCCCCATTCCCCGAGCCTAGTTCGCCGTCGTTTGGCCGGCGCAACTCCGGCGAGAGCCGAGGGCCTTTCTTCATCGTCTTCGTTTGTCTAGGGGTCTCTGTGCAAAAGTCCAGGGACTCGTTCGCGAAGTTTTGAAAGTTCTAGGGTTCTCTGCGTAAAAGATTCTTAAATCTAGATTTGATTTTCCCGAATCTTGTAAAATCCATTAAAATCGTACAAAAATCAGAAAATGCACAAAAAATACTCCCTGGATTCGTGAGAGTCTAAACTACAATCTCTATTAGACATGTTTATACTTTTGATGAACTGTTTTTGAATTAAAATTCAAACTATGAAAATTGAAAGTTGTGCACCATTTCAAATCCAGAGCTCCGCCAGGGTTGAGCTTTGGATATGTTTCTTGTAGTGACTTTGGACAGCTTGTGTCCAAAGGGACCTAAAAATATGCAGTGTAGCTCCAGTTATGAATTAAAATGTATTTCCTGTCTTTTTGCAGTGCAGAAATCATTAAAAATAATCTGTGCAGTGAAAAATCACCATTTTGCTCCAGAGGACTAAAAACTTGTTAGCACACATGATAAAAATGAAAACTTAATTTTTGCTCTGTTAGGATAGCAAATAAATAAATATGTGTTTTGGTTAGAAATTTGTTGAGGATTACCCAAGGGTTATTTTGAGCCACCACTTGGCCAGAGCCCTCCTTCATGCTTATGAATAGCCTTGGTAGGAAAATCTCCTAAAATGGATGAATTGTTAATTTTATATGAATTTATTTCACTTCTGCAGTTAGCTGTTTGTTATATTTTTAATAAATTGTGTGTAGCTCAAAATTAGCTAAATTTTGGAGTGAGCTTAGCTCTTATACTCCAGTAGCTGCCATAAAGTTTAAGCTAAAAATGATGAACAGAAATGGAGAAACAAAAATGAGAAGGAATCTAGGTGGAAATTGAATTATATAAAAGAATAACCTTTTGGTTAACTAGTTAGAGTAAAACAGAAATTCTCAAAATTCAGAACAGCACTCTAATTTGTGAAGTAATCAATAGAATTCTTTTATATCTGTACACAATCACTATCGAATCAAATAAAACTTTTCCCACACCCCTACACCCTGTTTTTGTGAAGAAAATAGTAATGCTTAAGTATGTCTAGGTGAATATGGCCTTCAAGGCCTTAATCTTAGAATCTGTAGCAGCCGCCTTAAACTATGCATCTCATGTAGAAGGCGCCATCCCGGACGGCAACTACCACCTCATTCCCGCAGACGAGGAAGAAGTCCCGGAGGAAGGTGCCGGTGCAGGATCGACCAACCCGGAGGCTAACCCCCAGTTCGAGCAAGAAGGCAAGCCCCGGAGCATAACCTAACCTTTACCAATTATGCATTATGACTTCTCTATGTTGTGCATTTACGTTTCAAGGAGTTGATTGAATACCAAGCTGCAATTTCCTAGTACCTATGACTTGCAACACTAGTATGAAGGGATCAATAGAGCATTGCTATAGGTCCGTTACAAGTCGAGTGATTTCCTGTCACTCGCGAGACATAGGAATTGCTTTGTCCTTACTTATGTTGGAATCATAAGGATTGACGGCGGGATGATAGATGTAGATTCCCGTCCGTGTTATGATAATTGATTTAAGGTCGAAATGTGTAGAAAGAGCTGTCAAGTTTTTTGAACGTACCACATGCATGCCGATGTATGGGGATCGGTAAGCCCGGTACCAGATTGAAGCAGCTAGGGCCGATAGCCCATCTCTCCTTGGAAACTTTGTTTTCCCCTGCCGATACACTTGTGGATATATGCGTGAGACTGGTGAGTGAAGCAGTAAACCTTTATCCTAAGGAAATGGACCCGGTTCCGAATTGTGGATCGATGGGAAAGGTTGGGAAATGCTTGTACCTTTTATAGCAAGCATAGTATCCGTGTATGTTGGGTTTCCCTGGCCAGGTAGCAAAATTCGGTTCGAACTGTCCGCTTCTCGCGGTTAATGAGACTGCTTGACCGCCTTGCTACATTGAGTAACAAGTGGAACTTTGAGATTGATAAGCTTGTTGTATGAATTAAATTGTATTGCACCACTTGTATGCTTAGGAAGGATGCTAATCTAGAATGGTTAATTTACTAGAATATGATGCTAAAACTTGAAAGCAAGGACCTATTTTAGTTGCTTTTTGGCAAACAAACCCACCAGCCAAAAGCCTCTCATGTCTAGATGTCGGTGATGTAGTTTTCACCCGACGGGTAAGCCTTGCTGAGTATTAGTATACTCAGCCTTGCTTGTGGCATTATTTTACAGGTGCAATGTTGGATGTGGCAGTCGATGCCCTTACTTGGCCTACCCAGGTTTCCCCTGGATGGCACATCAAATGGGTTCCGTCCTCTGCCGAGGATCGGGAGGAGTAGCATCGTGGCAGGCTTCAGCACGGTGCTATTGTATCGTCGTTAGATTATCTTCCGCTGCAATGAGAACTTTTATTTCCGCTGCAAGACTTGTACTCTGATTTAAATTTGAACTTGGTTTGTAATAACTTGTGATACCTATTTGTGTAAGTTAATTTGTGGAATGTTGTAATCTCTGGAGCTCACCTTCGTGTGGGCGTGCTGTTGTTTCGATCGAGAAAAGAACGTGGTTAATCGGGTTTAATCGACAGCGCTCCAGCTTATTCCGGATTAAGTGCCTGACTATCGGTTAGTGGTCCCGGGGTACTTACTTGGAATAATTTCGGAGTGGTCTGCCACAGCTGGCATCAGAGCCGAAACAGGCACCGGAGAGGCAACAGACCTTTAATAACATTTTGATAGAAATTTGCCAACTCGTACTTTCCGCGCGTTTCGCGAAGGAAGGTTATTATAGGACCGTTAAGGATGTTTACCTAGAACGTGAGCCTATGTGGGTTAAGGGATCACGTATGATAGGTGGCAAATAGTTATATTAATCCTGACTTCCAGCACATTTCATTCTGTCATTTACTTTACGCAATGGTGGGCGCAAGTACGGCGATTGCTGTAACGTACCACGGCACTATATGAAAAATATAGTGGCGGCACATAGTCAATACGCCCATCACGGCGTATGAAAATAGAATAGGATGGTGGGCGCAAGGTACGGCGATTGCTGTAGCGTACCACGGCATCATATGCAAATATGATGGCGGCACAAAGTCAATACGCTATTTCAATAGCGTATGAAATTGTCAATATGTTGCCTTGGTGACATATGAACATTGCCCGTTCAATGTTAAACGTTCGGGTGCCACCTCTATAGTGGGTGGTAATGAATGGAGACGCTTTCGTGAGTGCTGGCACGAAAGGTTGATTATACATGCTCTGGAATGGAATTTTCTGCAGGTACACTAACCACGATTCCGTAAGATGAACGGTTAGAAAAGTTCGGCTAGTTAATATAGGGAGAGACGGATATTGCCTAGCCACCGGCACTAACTTCGTAAGCCAAAAGTTTATTGGCATGTGTGATGGTGAGATCGAATAGGCCGCTCATGCTTTGCATCTCGCAGAAAATATATTGAACCTTAATACGTGACCTAGCGAACCGCCGTCAAATAGAATCACAACCAAAACGCTGCCGAAATCAATCTGTTTGCACCTTTAATTCGAAACTGAAAACGTTGCCAAACGAAAAAGTGTTCAACATGAAGTTGTCGTAAAAGTTATGAGTTTATGCTGAAGAAATTTCAACGAAAATGGTTCAGTAGAACTAGAGTTATGTTTTAAAATGGTAACCCCCTGTCTGCTGGAATTTTCTGGGAACAACAAGTTAGAAAATGGATTTTTACACCCTCTTAACAGCAGTTTCTGCTAGAGGCTTAAAAATGAAAGTTGTCACAAATTTTGTCTAGTTTATTCTGTCAAAATTTCCACAAATTTGGTTCAACTAATTAAAAGTTATGCTCACAATACTAACTTCCTGTCTGCTGGGAATTTCAGCAGAGAGTTAATTAAAAGATTGGGGTGTTGCGCCACCTAGATCACTTGTTCTGTTTTTGTGTTGAACTAAAAAGTTATTGGAAATTATCTAAACTGTATTCTGGTCAAGTTGGGTAATGATTGGGCTTATAGATTTTGAGATATGAAATTTTTCCTACTCTGTCCATAATCTGATTACTTTCTTTAAATATATGTCGGGTCCTCACTTAGATTTGATGTCTATATTGCTGCCGCGCCTCACTTGTAGCTAGCTCTGCTGTGGCATCCCTAAATTTTAAACACTTAAGTAAGCCACAATTAAGTTAAGGAATGCAAGACTTTTGGACAAGAAGAACTCGAAATATGAACCAAATACCGACCTCCTGTCTTACTAAATATTCTGGGGACAGTAATTAAGAATTTGAATTTTTGCACCATCTTAACCTCAAAATTGGAGAAACGTTGAACAGTAACATTGTATACAAATATGTTAGGAACAATCTGGTAAAGTTTGGGAAATTTTGGGGTGTTTAATTTTTGGCTATGAATATTTTACTTACTGTCCAAAATCTGCCTCGTTTTGTCTCCTTCATGCCGAATTCCATAATCTGACAAAGGAATAAGGAAACTAGAGTTATAGGGAAAATCATATGGTTCGGTGTGCTGAAAATCCATCTAAACCGAGAAGCCTAGATTGAAAGTTTTGACCAACTTAACCACTAGATCCGCGTCCGAGATACAAAGCAATGTGTAGCTTACCAAATTCCTACTACCTGACCAAAGATGAATAACTCTGGATGTTAGATCTGTTTACTACAAATTTTCTTCCACTCATTTCCAGCTCTCATGTCTTCCACTCACTTTCTACCCCTTCGACAATTGTAGTAAATCAATGGTATGTAAACAACTTCACTCCACTCTCTTGGCCCAGTGCCTTTTATCCCTCTTGTTTCCTTTTTGTGAAATAGGAAAATTGTTTGGTGTGCTTTGACATGGACCAATTGTGAAGGTTCGGATGTCAAGCATGAGTCGTGCCTCCGTTGTTGTCTGATTCTATACAGTCTAAACTCATACCTTGATTCAGGTGTCTTCACCAACTCTCTCATACCAATTTTGATTACTTAACTTTGTTTAACATTGATACCTTGTACCGAAGTAACTTGATTCCCTAATCCTTGGATCCTATGCTGTTGATTCTTGCTCAAGATAATATAAATAATTGAAATGAATATGCAAAATTGGGTCAATGTCACTTTTCCTATGCATAATCAGTTATAGATACATATGCATTTTATTCCCTTATAAGCAATTCATGTGCATGGCATTACATATCCATTAACATGTCATTTGCATCATGATAATCTTTTGGTACCTAACCACATGTGCATCTAACTCATGAATGCTTCTCCCTCCTGGTGTCAATTGGGTTGTCCCTCTGAATTTACTGTGGTATTGTATTCCCTAACCTATGGTGCCGTGATGGAACCTAGGACCTCGTGTGTGCGCTGCAGCCACACGCTTGAGTCACTTGGAGCACGCTGGTATCTTGGTATGTGGGAATATGACCCACAAAGACATTTATTGACAACCCAAATCGATACTTCCTTACTCTCCCTAATTGATCCGCAATAATGACTTTTAATTATGTGGTGTGAGGTCTACTAACTTGCATCACGGCATGTACATCATACTCTCATAAGCATTTGCACCATACGCTCATGTGCATGTGCATCATATCATGTGCACCTCATCATGAACGTGCCATGTATACCATGGTAAAGTGCATAAGTTTGGCAATTTGGCAATTAAGATAAAATTTGAGCACGAATTTCCCAAAAATTTCCATGTCACGCCACCTTTTCTAGGTGTATTCCCTCATTGCCATAAGTAGATCTTTTATTGCCCCATCCGTGTTGTTCCTTTTAGCTCGTCTTAGAATTTGGGCAGCAACCCCGTGTAACGTCATGTCATGATCATGGTATGATGTGGGCTAGTTTTAAAAATCTTTTGGGCACTCTTGTCATCGCATAACCTCGTTGATCATTAACCATCCCTTTTCTCTTAGGAGAATGCTAAAGAGTTCATTCCTTGTTCCTGTTGATATAATAGTAGGTAAATCGTTGTTATTTAAGACCTACGATTGGTTAAGCATCTTGCCGTGACTATCTACAGTCTCAAAGATCACCTTTGCCTTCTGTTCCTCCCACCATCACGTCAGGGTCTCAAGGGCCAGTTTGACCTCCTCTGTGTCCGTGCGCCGTGTACTCTGCCCCGTTCACCAGTCCACTATCACCTTCGTCGTTTCCCTACCGCTGCTGGCCAACACTCCCCCAGTCGCCATCGTACCACCGTCCCGTCACCCAGGGAATCTCATTGCCGGCCTACCTCCTGCTGTCGACACACCACTATCGCTGCTCCGCGCCGGTCCGTCGATAAATGCAGCCTCTCCAATGGCTGCCATCACTCCAAAGGTACTCCACTTGAGTCACACCACTCCCACCGCTCTCGCCTCTCTTCGGCGACCTCCACGGTACCCAAGCTGCCATTCCCCACCGTGTCCTCCATTCTTTGACAAGCAAGCTCTGCCTCCACCTTTTTTGTAAAGCCACGAGGAAGTGCCCCTCCCGGCAACCACCTTGTCGTTTAACCAAGGTCTACGGCACCAAACCCTCACCGAAGAAGGAGTTCGAGCAGAAGTCACCTGAGGATTCCACAAGAATTAAGTCGACGAGCAAGGAAGATTTTGACTTTTTGACACCATCCATGGCTTGCCCATTCTTTTCCCCGATTGGCCCTGAAGTTCACTGGACAATAGTGGTGTATTACTTTTGCCTTGTGTGCCAAATCTTGATGCTCTTAGCTTTCCATGTCTACATTCATCACCGCTCCCACATGAACAACGTTGATGTTGTATCGGAGATCCGGTATCAATTATCATCTCCAAGCTGTGAACCTGTAAGAACTTGGGTGCGTAGTATCTGCGTTTCTTTTAACCAACACCTCTTTCTTCTAATAAAATGTCCACCTTTCCTCCCTATGCGAATCTCGGGACGAGATTATTTTTAAGGAGGGAAGGCAGTAACACCTGGTGTTTAAATATGTTTAGGATAATCAAGAAATGGAATTAAACTTAAGTAAAACTTAATGAACCTTCAAAAGAAATCATCACCAAAGGACTTTTTCGAAGACCATAAGTACTTGACATACCCTTGACATGAGCTGCCAGCTACTGGCACATGTTAATAGTCATGACAAAAGGGCACCATGTCAAAAACTTTTGTACATGTCAAACAATTTCACTTAAATGCTCCCAATCAATTTTTTTTAAGGTATAAACATGAGATGAAAACACACCGGTCACAGACCCTTTTAAAGGAGCTCACCTTGGGCTATAATAAAATAGTATTTAGAGTGCTCCTAATGTTCTTTAGTAAAATAATTGTTAATGATTTAATGTTGGGTTAAACACTTGGACTAATAAAGCTTGCTGTTCTAATCATGGCCTATATGTGGCAATCTTGTGGTTTTTAGTAATAAAATGAGATTTTGTTCACAACATGAGCTTTCATAAAATACAAAGGATGTAAATTAATTAATATTTTAATATGTGTCAAGTTGTTAAATGACATAATTAAAGTTGAGCATATAAAATAAATAAGCTTTTAACCCTCCATGTATGTGTCCATGTTTTAACTTTAAGTTAAAATAAGATTTTTTACTCCCAAAATAAAAGGAGGTAGGACTTTAAATTGAAAACTCTCTTTGAGTATCATACCTCTGATGTTTAGTGACACTATTGAAGGGTTTAAAGAAAGGAGGAGAGGTTAAATAAAATAATTAATAAAAGGAATTGGGAAGATAAAGGCAAAACAATGGAAAGGAAGTTATGATTTTACCAACCTATTGAAAAAGGTTGCAAACTTGGACTAACACTACCAATGAGGAAGTTATTTAAACTTGAGTTTTTGGTCTTACAAAGATGGATTAGTATGCAAAAATAAACAACTTCCCTTTTCTACCTTGTTCGAAAAATCTTCGTAAGCAATTCAAATTGTGGAAATTGAAATTAGATTAACATTAATGACTTGTAAAGAAAGCTCAAAATTTCTTATAATAACTTTGATGGGTAAAAAAAAATTTTATAAAAGCTAGGTCCCAAATGTTGAATTTACATCTTTTTCCCCATATTTGGAGTTGAATTGCTAGGTGCCAAAAATTCATGCCAAATTTCAAATTCAAGTCTCTTTGAATTAAAACTGCGTCGAAACCAAAAATATTTTACAACTCTTCCAACCTCCATTATATTACGATGTTTAAGGTTTCTATCTAAAATATATTTGTTCATAATTTTTGGACCTGGGAGCTATTCTTTTAGAGCAAAACTTTTAAATTGAAAATTTAAATCCTCCCTCTCTATACATCCTGACCCACCTGTCATTCCTTCTCCTCCTCACGGTCTCTCTCCTGCGTGGGTTGGGCAGCGCCGGCGGTGCTCATGCCGCCAGTGCGCCGCCTTCTCGCTCCCTTGCCCACGCGAAATCCCATCTCTACCCTCTCAGGCGCCTCTATTTAAGCTCCCTCGGATGCAAACCCTAGCCGCTTCCTCTCTCCTGAGCGCCGCCTCCATTGCCCGCCGTGAGGCTTGGTTCGAGCTCGTCGTCGACGTCCTGCTGCCCACGGCCTCCACCACGCCGCCCGACTCCTTCTCCTCCACCTCGCCATCGCGCCCCAGCATCCCAGCAGTCGCCCTGCCCGCTTTGCAGCGCGCCCGACTCGCCCTTCTTCTTCTTCCTCACGAAGACACCGAAGAACAGAGCAAGTTCCCACCCGTCCCTCTGCATGCCCCATTCCATCTTCCTCCGTTCCTTCCACACGAGCCTTCACCACGAACCCAGGTCACCCCTACACCACCCTCGCCGAGCCCGCCCATCACCTCGGTCAAGAATCTCTTGTTCCAGAGCCGCCTAGCCACCATGGGCGCCCAGAGCTCCGAGCTCACCGTCGAGGATTCCCTCCTTCGGTCATCACCCGCCTCAAAACAACGGCCAAAATGGGTTCCCCTACCCTCCTACTCTACCCTTTCCCAGCCGCATCCCCATCACTCGGCCACCATCCTCGCCGGAGAATCGGCTCCAGCGGCTGCTCCGCACAGCTCCCATGGCCGGCCCTCTACGGTCCACCTGCCGACCTCGACTACTTCAGCAAAACATCTCGTGGTGAGCCCCTAATCCCTCCCAGTGCCGCGTCAGTCGCCGGCCATCTCCCGGCCTCCCTTAGCCGGATTTGGACCGCCGAGGTCTCTGCTCCGCCCGAGGACGCTGATTGCAAATCGTTCCAAGTGAGTAAGGTGAAAGAAGGAGAATTCATTTTTGTTAGGTATTGGCCCAAATCCCCGTGCCATTATTGGAACATTGAAATCAATGTAAACCCCCCCCCCCTCTTATGCATATGCATCTCGTGATATGATTCCCGGAGAATGCGTACCCATCTGGATTATCGAAGAAGGGGACCACAAGAAGGATGGGAGACATGCTGCTGAAGCAAGTCAAACTAACCCCTGCCTTAGCCCAAGCTTTGAGTTGAGCAAAAAGGCAAGCCCCGGAGCAT